>VUQK01042192.1:0-14777 GCA_015106715.1 Bujurquina vittata
TTTCAAACTGAAGCATCTCATCCAACCCCTGCCTGATCACTCTGGACATTTCCTTCTGCAAGGGAGCACACAAACAAGGAGACCAGCTAAAAACAAACCACACGGCTGAATTGTACAGCTTTCTGCAATAAGACACACACATAATACTCAATAATATAATGTGTAGCCTTAGCTCAGGCCTAAAGGTCAAAACTGTGCCAGAGTCAATTCCTCTGGTGGCTAAAAGCATTTCTTAAATGCAATGCTTTGCAAAATGTCAAACGACCTACAGCATTTTTAATTTTCTCACCATCTCGACTCCATCACCACTGTCACAAAGTCATGAAGCCCTGAAGTGTAAATCAAACTATAATTAGCTAGAGGTCACCAGAGAGGCGCTTCTCTCTCAGGGGGGCTTCTCGACAACTTCAAATTATACGCTCTCAAACTGAGTTCTGAGTTCCTCTAGATTTCACCTAAAGCTCTGCGTGTTCAGTAGAAAAACTTTATTTAGATGATGTTGCTAGACAACAGCAGCTCTGTTGCAGAATAAAAGAAGCTGTCGCAATAAATTTCATTGAAATAAATTAGTTGTCCACTTTAGAAACTGTCATCCAGGTCATCTTCTCTCTGCTTGGAAAGAGACATCGAAGTAAATCAGAGAGCTGCTAACATCCATTAGATTTTGATCCATTGAGCAATACCATCTAGACAACATCTGATTTGTAGCGGCTTCATTTTTCACCATGACAATGATCTCAAACACACTGCCAATGCTGTAAAAGGATAAATGGACAGAAAAAGAAGGCAGCCCCCATCCGTCTGAGTTTCCTTTGACCTTTAAATGTCCTGCAAGAAGCTGCCTAAGAGTTCAGGCTGTGTTAGAGAATGAAGGTGATCATACCAAATACTGACTTTCAAGCATGTCAGGATTGTACAAACTCTGGTTTTGCCTTATATATACTGATGTTTGCATGTTTCAATCAATCACTGCATCCATTTCACAATGTTCCAAGCCAATCAACAAATACAGGTGCCTCCAGACTTTTGCACAGTGTCACTGTAACAACAGTACCAGTATAGTAACACAGTCACGAACATATGAACCAAATCTTCCTCAGGATGGTTGTGTAGAAAAAGTATAATATTCTACAGTTGTGCCTCAAAACACATTTTATGAGGACTGAGAATCAGTTATTAGCAGCATTGCTAGGAGAAGTTGGGAAAATCATATTAGACAGAATGCACCCTTTTTTCATAGCAGACTGTCCAGTATGTATCATCATGTTTTGGATGCTGGTTCTCCATCATGGCTGACTTAGACATCTACTACAACTGAACCATCACTACATCTGTGTATTCCCCACTGCGGACCATCTGTGGAGTGAATCTGCTGATCACTGGAGAGTTTCTTGCCAAAATATTGAAATAGTAAATCCTACATGATTTTTGTGCACTTGTATGCGGTAACAGTGGTACAGCACTGGTCTACCTCGGGATCTGTGGATTCTTACTCAGAGTTCTGTGTGCTTGAAAGGTGTTTTACTATAACCCTCCTCTTACTTATATGAAATAAACTTCCAGACAGTCCACTGATGTACTGATGTAAAATGATTAGTGTTTACTGGGTGAATCAGAGAATGTATGGGTATCATTTGCTGCTATATTGTTGAATAACTTGCTATAAAAACAGACGTGGAAAGAGAAAAAGTACCGGGTCTGTAGGTAAAAATCCGTAGGAGTCCAGAAGCACAACGGCATTCACCATCTCAGGATACAAAGCACTGAACTGTGGAAAACACCACATGGACAATGATGCCACACAATATAGCACAATACTCTCAAATGTGTCACAGGTCACCTACCATTCCTGCAATGTTACCACCTGAAATATAAGGTGAACCGATTAATTCAAAAGACATATTATTAACGCACATTTTAATGCTTAAATTCTTTATTGCACTCACCCATGCTGTGGCCTATAATGGTGAATTTCCTCCACTGCAGAGCTGTGGGAGTAATTTCACACATCATCAGCCAGGTTCAGTATCAGAACACAGACCATTTTTAGCTCAAAGAAATCCTCACTGCTGTGATTCAGCTGTCAAAAAGATGCATGGCAGCTCTGGCAATGTGCTCAAAATGAATGACAATCATTAAAGAGCTTTTTTTCTAGATTCATAAACTGCACAGATGCTTTTGTATTGATATATTTTAAACTCCCTCTAATGCACAGAAAAAGCTGAGTATTATGACACTCTCTTATGTACGATGCAGCAGATCATCACTGCTTATGACCACACTGTAGATCTGATAGTGACTGCAGAGGAGTCTACATACTCTCCCCAGGTTTGTGTGGATTCTCTCTGGGTACTCCAGCTGCAACCCACAGTACAAAGACATGCAGTTAGTGCAATTAGGTTAATTGGTGACACTAAATGTTTTTGTTTTTTCAAAATTAAATGCATTGTTTTGGGCTGCAAGTCTGCTTTATGTACAAACTAATACAATAATTATTTATACTTAAATTATTCAAAAATAATCAAAATTTGCAGGTGGTCTTTGCGCTGGCTGAGCGTTATACTGCAGCCGTCCACTCTCCCGCACACCTGCAGTGTATTTATTACACATCCGTCATCACAGGCTCACGCTTAATGATAGTTCATGTTCACAGGAGCAGTGAAGAATAGTTACTGTGCAGTCATGAATATATAAATAGCCTGAACATTAGACACATCCACATCTTCAGCCAGAAGCTGTACTGGCTGCAGGGACTGTATAATGCTGCAGCTCACCATTTGAGAGCAGTAATGAGCAATACATACATCATGATAACTGTCACAACATCTCTCAAAGTTTCTCTCAACCTAATACGATAACCATTCCTGTGGATATGAGGGAATGCAAGTAAGTATGCAGTTAAAAACCTCTCAGCATTGTAAATGGGAGCTGCGGAAGTTTATGGAAGGATAACACAATCTGTTTTGTACATGTTCCTGGAAAGATGTAGCCTAAAAGCCTGAACAAACACTGATGCCTCTGGTGGGATTTAGAGGCTTAACTACAACTGTTCTGCAACTTCTCAAAACTCACACACCATCAATGACTCTGCGTACATCCATCACGTAGGACGGAAAGGCATACAGAACTCCAGGAGGACGGTGGGACGAGCAACCGTGACCTGCCAGGTCCACCGCCACATATCGGCACTCTGAATGGAAACAGGGGGAGAAGACATGGACATTTCTGTAATCGAAAAATATTTAACTACAAATCAATTTCAGGTTAATAACGGAGTGAAGTTAGAAAAACATGCCTAATCAGTCAGCTACAATAGTAAAACTGAGGAAAGTGCTGTGGTAATTATGTTATCAGATCCAGTCTTTTTGGATGGGATGCAGTTGTTCTAACAGCTGAGCTGCAGCACGTGTGTGCTCAAGCTGTACAGTATAAACAAATGTCACACACCTGGATGAGCGGAACAGTGTTGTGAAATCAGAGCAGAAAATGTCATTGTTTAGAGAATTACTGTTTATTAGGTTTGACTCATGACACTGAGATTTCAACACTGAGATCAGGAGAACAACTGTGGGGAAAAAATGGGGCAGTGGAGATAATCAAGAGAGTAAAAAAGTTTGGCAGCACTCTCCCAGACAAACTTTGCTGGATTTGACTTTCAGTATTTGAGAGAAATGAGGATTGAAACTCACTCACTCACTCACTCACTCACTCACTCACTCACTCACTCACTCACTCACTCCATCCATCCATCCATCCTCCCTCTCTCTTATCCTGTACAGGGTCATGGGGGCTGGAGCCTATCCCAGCCATCATAGGGTGAGAGGCAGGGAACACCCTGTACAGGTTGCCAGCCTGTCACATGGTCAACCGACAGACAACCGTTCATGCTCACATTCATACCTATGGACAATTATGTGGCAGTGGCACAGTGGGTAGGCGCTCGCCTTGCAGCTGGAGCCCTGTCCGTGCGCTGCGTTGTGTCCTTGGGCAAGACACTTAAACCACATTGCCTAACGGTTGCATGACCGCAAATGCTCGTCTCTGGATGAGTGATCTGGAACGATCATTTCGTTGTGTGCCTTGTGTGTACAATGACAATGAGTTGAATCTAACAATTTAGTGTGACCAATTAAACAAACCCCAGTAACTGCATGTCTTTGGACTGTGGGAGGAAACCCACACAGACACGGGGAGAACATGCAAACTCCCCAGAGAGAGGCCTGGGCTAAGATGGAATCAAACTCATACCTTCTAGATGCCATTGTAGTTGTGAGGCAATAGTTCTAACCACCACGCCACCGTGCTGCCCAGGCTTGAAATTGTAATTAAAAAATGTAAGGAGTTAAAATTGAAACTGACTGCATCATTGGGCTTTAGATTGTCTGGTTTACACTTACCTTTGGGTAGGAGAGGAATCAGTGTATTGAATGTACCGCAGTTGTCAGCCCAGCCATGCAGGCACAGCACAGGGTGGCCGTGATCAGGACCCCACACTTTACCTCGAATCTCCCCCCATGGGACTGCCACAGAGAGCTCTGAAACTGGACATGGCACACCCTGGTTCAATAAGACTTGTGACATCTCTGATTTAGTTTCTGTGGATAACGTGACCAACCATAATGTTTTTTTTATTTTAAGGTATGCCACTAAAAACATGAGCTGATCTGATTAGTTGATTTGAAGCAATGATCATTAAAAACTCCACCTGCGCCTCACTTGTTCAATTAACTAAACAGATACAAAAGCCCCCCTCCACTAATTTTTACTATGTCCTGAAAGAAGGTAAAATCTGGTTTAGGAATGGTGGTTGTTTTTGGTTTGGTAATGTTTTTTGAGCAAAATAGTTCAAATTACTGGCACCAAGGTGGCTTTGTGATTGTTTGCAGGTTAACCTTACCAGAAGGGAGATTGATTTGAATCAAATCTGAAGGTAGAAACCTTTGGGAAGACTCTCAAGACATTTCATATTAATACACTATCAGTACTCTTATTCGGCTTTTGACTTAAAGAAAATTACAGCTTGAGCCTGAACTTCTCTATAATAAAAGAACTCTTGTTTAAACAAATTAAGCAGTCTGGGAAAATCTCAATGAGTAAGTTTAACACCAAGTCTAGTTATGAAACTGATTATGGCCTGAGATGACATTTAAGAATATGAAATTTCAGTGTCTCACTGTGGATCTACTAAAGTACAGAAGCTTGACATGTATAATTAGTTAAGATCAGGGACTACAATCCCTGATCTTAACTCTGCGGACAGATTCATGCTTTAGTAATGCTGGCATCACCTCACTAGGAATAGCTCAGTATTTTACTGAAGCTAAAGATCTTAAAGACTTCACTGCCTTTACAGGGCTGATGCTGCCCCCCCCGGCCGCACTTTTCACAGGCGTTAGGTGTAAAACTACCCACAGCTTAAAGTGTCAAATTCATCAGTTGCTACTCTATACTTTTCCCCCAATTTTCACTTGTGAAACGAGCCTCGTAGGTTACCTGCTTGTTTCATCGTGCTGGATGTCACGTGTCTGACGCCTTTCAAAGCCTGCATCATCATGAAGTCTGAAAACAATGTAACTAAAATCAAATCTGACTTGATTTCTTTTTTTTTCTTTTTTTGCCAGAAAATAGAACTTGTAACAACTCCTCTACTCTTTTTGACGCTCCCTGATATCTTCCGGGTGTTGGACACCACGTGAAATGCTATTGGATAGCTGGACATGTGGCACTATAAAATAGACCAGTCACAGTTCAGTGGAGGAGGGACTTGCCTTTCACCCAAAGTGAAGCGAAACAATCCAGCAGAGGGCCTCTGATGGCATTTATTCTGTGAATGCTTGAAAGCAAGCATTCACAGTATTGTTGTTGTTTTCTTTATTATTATTATTACTATTTATCATTATTCTTTCGTACGTTTTTGGTGTCATTAAAAATGACACCACTGTTTAGAACCGGTCCATGTGACGTTCACAGTTCAAAAATTATTTTGATAGGAGCTGATTTTGATTTTGAAGCATTTGTTCGACCGGTGCGCCGAGGCAAATTCAACAGGGCTCTGCCACAGAGTGCCCGCATTTTTAGTTGGCAGAGCCAAGTGTGTAGGGGCATTCTGATTGGCTGATGATACTTCAACGTGATTTGTGGAGCATGTAAGTGGTTCAAAGCATTTTTGAGCATTTCAGCATTTCTTAGCGTTCCAGCTCCGATCTTTCAGCTGCAAGCATTCACAGTAGCATTTTTTCTGCGGAAAGTCCGGACTTGCTGTCTGTTCTACTTATAGACATTAGTCTATAAGTAGACTAATGTCTACTTATAGGAAATAGGCCCTTCACATATTGAGTACAGTGTTATATTTACTGAGATATCTGTAGAGATTTTTTAAACAAGCACTAGAATACTGTGCAGACAAAGTGCAGCAGCTCCTGCCTTCAGTTATTCATTAACTGCACTGACGTCGGATCAAATGTGTCACCTGACTCCAAATTGTGCTCAAATGAATCTGAGCTGGACTGTGCAGCATGTGTGTACACGCTTTCCATTTGCTTGTGTAGTGACATCTTTATTGTGAATATCCCCACTGTGCACTAAGTGCAGTTTGCCTGCAAAACTTAAACTTCCCGCAAAGCTACTTTGACTCTTGTTAGTATAAACTGAGCAATGTGACTTTCTGTGCATTAAAGGTCAAAAGTAGGGCTATCATTGCAGAGTTCATTAGTTAATGTGAAACTGAAAATGCTAATGTGCTACACTCTAACACATCTGCAGTGTTGCTGCTTTACACTCAGTCGCATGTGATTAAGCAGCATAACTTTGCATCCACCTGAGCAATGGTTTAATAATAAATTAGAAGTGTGTGGGTAGCACAGGGGCTCAGCTTTCACTTTTGGGGGGAATACTGAACAATCAGTCCTTAGTAATGGAATCTGATACATTTCAAATTGGTGAGACTGGAATCAAAAGGAACAGAGGTTGCATTGTTGGTGTGCACCCTTTTGAAAACAGGATAACTGGGACTTGGACATCACAAAACTCATGGAGGCTGAGAAATTGAGTCAGCAACACAAAACAACCTAAGTTTTTGACAACACAATGCAAAAATGGCTGAATGGACCTGCGGTTTGAAACCGTCGTGATTTTCTTGATGGGGAGAACTAGGCGTCATGACGGTGGCTTTACATAAATATTACATGCTAATGATCAAAGAAAATCCAGAGGTTTGTGCACAACATTACAGCAGGTTATACTAAACAATTAAGTTGCTGGTGTTTCATGTAACCTTGGCTTTGAGTTGATGGGTGTGAGTACGCACGTAGTTACTCCTGCTGGGATTTCAATCAGGCGCTTAAATTTGACCTGGATTTTACTGCAGCTCTCAAGGAAAATCTTGATGATATTAAATTATATGCATCACACCTGTGAATATACAGTCAAGTGTTAACAACTACACATTGTGTAGACTGATATAGACAAAAGTCAAGCTTTAAGATTCTATATTTGCACTGACTCATAGCAATCTGATCTTAACTGTGTTGAAGTGCTGCTGTTTTAAAGTGGATTTGCTTAGATCTATCAGCAATAACTTGCAGTGAAGCTGTGTTCTTGCATACAATCAATGTACTGTGGGGGGACTGTCCCCCCACAGTACAAGTAGCAGATGGGAACAATCTAAAACAGTAATACTAAAGTCTTAAACTAGGAACACTTGGTTCACTTTAGTTCTTTTCTGGTGAAGGTAATCATCTCGTGACTTTACCAGGGCCACTTGAAGATTCAACCACAAAATAAAGATGCCCCAAATGGCTCAAATGGAATCAAATTTCTAGGTAGAGCCCAGAGGGATTGAGAATTTTTGGAGACGTGCAGGGAGAGGCAGGCTGACCAGAGAGTTGGGGAGGGGGGAGGGAAAAAAAACTTGGTGACAGGACAGAAGGAAGGAGTATAAAAGTCAGATCCAGGGGGTTAGGCAGGATAAGAAGAATCTGTTTTACTGTACAGGATATTTTACAACCTTGCAGGTAAGGCAAATAATTGTCATTGATCATAAATAAAAAGCAGATGTGGTAAAATTGTTCATGGGGAATAACTGCAGAAATCCCTGGTTAATTTTTAGATTTGGGATCCACAGGATTTTATTTTATTTTATTTTATTTTATTTTATTTTATTTGAGTAAATGTAAAATCCCAACACTGCCAAATTAAAAAGCTATCCTAAACTCTCATAAGCAAAACAAAAGAAAGTGCACAACTGATGCACTGTAGGATAACGATCTGTTAAAATGGCATTTTTTGGTCACATGTCGCAGCCTTGTGGTGACCTAAAGTTCATTAAAACCAGAAGTGAATTTGATTTGACTTCAAATGGTCCCTCAGAGATCAGCTGAGGTAATACAGCAATCTCAATGAGTTGCCCTTGACTGAAGTAGTTGTTGGCTGTCTGTTTTTTTTTTTTTATCAAACAGAAGTGCAGGATAACGGTATCTGTAACTGGCAAGATTCCTATAAATGGACAACTGCTACAAAATGTTTCCCCTGTTCTCATCAGGCTCTGTCTCCTCAGATCATGGCTGACTTTGATGCAGTTCTGAAGCACTGGGGTCCAGTGGAGGCAGACTACACCGGCTTTGGGAGCCTGGTTTTGACCCGGTCAGTGACTCATGTTTGCTATTGTGGTCATTTCAATCTTAAGGTCATGGCTAAAATTTGACTCTACATTAGAGCCAAGATTACTGCAGATGTTCTGCCCCTCTAATTTGTGTACCGGTAAGTGGAAGAATAATGTTCACTATGATCTCATTTGAATTCAACAGTTTGCCAGTGCCAACAAACATGAACATAGTGAGCATCACAGCAGGAGCACTGGTGCTGTTCTATTGAACTAGATGAGATGGGCCTGCCTGACTAAAGTGGTCCCATGCATTTCCACTTTTATCACTGCCAGGAATAAACATGTTGTGCATAAGCATGATAATTCAAGTATGATTAAATTGCGGCATCTACACCCCAATGCCAAAAATGTAACCATTATCTGAGTGCATCAGGGTCTCAACAAGCTCCTCTTCCACAGTTTATTCACAGAGCACCCAGAGACCCAGAAGCTGTTCCCCAGATTTGTCAGCATCCCACAGGCTGAGCTGGCCAGTAATGCAGCTGTTGCTGACCATGGTGCCACTGTGCTAAGGAAACTGGCTGAACTGCTGAAGGCTAAAGGCAGCCATGCTTCCATTCTCAAACCTATGGCCAACAGCCATGCAACCAAGCACAAGATCCCAATCAATAACTTCAAGGTGAGGCTGCTGTGCACGGGGGGGTAATCTAACTCACTTTCCCTTGTCAGGCTTGTCTTTAAACTGAGCTTTATTCTCTCCTCCTCTCCCAGCTCATCTCTGAGGTTGTTGCTAAAGTCATGGCAGAAAAGGCTGGACTCGATGCTGCTGGACAACAGTCTCTGAGGAATGTGATGGGCAAGGTCATTGCTGACCTTGAGGCTGGCTACAAAGAGCTGGGCTTCACAGGCTGAGACTGACATCCGACTAGTCATACAGAGCTGAACACATGAAAAATATCCATGTGCAAGTGATTTTTTTATAGTAAAGCATAACGCCTCAGTCATCTGTATGTTGTATACTTCTTGCAATCAGATTAAGGGTATTCAAGGTTGCTTGTATTGCAAGACTACTGTACTCTACTGCTTTAGACTTCTAGTGTCACACATTAACCACTTCACGTTTCACCTAAATGAAATTCTTGATGGGCATTCTTGAAGTTGGAGACTCAATATCCTGAAATTGCTTAACAATAAAATTTTCTGCACTAATTTGTCAACTTTGAGTTCTGTTTCTTGTACATTACACAACTGTAAACACTCAAATCTAGCTTGTCCTAAGTGACAGGTTATAAATTACTTAATTATAACCTAGTGGTCTTCACTAAAAGCCTAAAGACATCCTTTAAGAGACCTTGGAGTCAACTGAGGACACGTATCAGTCTTTACAAATCAAGTGAAGAATAAAACACTTGGTGTCAACTCTGGGCTCAAAAGGCACAGCCAAGAAAACCCAACTCACTCAGTATTGTCAGCTTCTCATGCAGGGTATTATCTTTCAGACTCTCTTTCCACACATGGTCACATGATCCATGAGACCAGGATGAAACAAAGACTTCAGTGGTCCCTCACACAGGGAGCTATTAGGTGCTATCACCTGATCTGTGGACGTGACAAGATGCAGTCTCTCACATAAGCAGCTTTGGGACATCATTACTTCAACTTCCCGTGAAAGGCTGTTTTCAAGTGATAATGTGCTTCCTTACCCCCCATCCCTAGGTTTAATGTCATCCCCTGCTGCTCAGAGGAAAAAACTCAGCTCTTCTCACTCTCTGGTGCAATTGTACTTTAAGATCAACTTGCAGCCATGTCTTGGCTATGACCATTGTTCCAGCAGACAAAGTCCAAAGCAGATGAAAGGATTGTTTGTTTTCCCCCCCTTCCTTTAGAGATAAAAGCCCAAATCAAACAATGCTGAATTTCAAAGCAACGGGTAAATTCAAGTTGTGAACAAGGGGCTACTTCTGGAACTTAAAAGTGAAGCCAATGCAGAAAAACATGGAGAAGCTTAAATGCAGTCCACATCCATCTTTTCTACATTCTCTGGTTTTCAATGCACTACAGACATTAGAGGATAACTTGATCAGATTAAAACATTTTTGATGTCATGTCATAAATTAATGCACACCCAACTGACCAATTTATTAGGCACACCTGTTCAACTGCCTGACATGTCTAACCAGCTATTCACATGGCAGCAACTTAATGAATTTAGGTCAAGGTGACCTGCTGGAGTTCAAGCTGAGGATCAGAATGGGGAAGGAAGGTGATTTGTGACTGAAACGGTATGATTATTGACAGCAGGCAGGCTTGCTGGAGTATTTCTGAAATTGCTGATCTGAGATTTTTCTGTGCAGCCAGTGTGTGTTTTTCCAACGCTGCATGAAATGCAACTTAAAATCTGAGTCAGTGGCAATCAAAGTTGTCCTTGGATGCCTTAAATAATTAAAGGCTCGTCACTATTTGCACATTTTCCACATTTTGCCTGAATAAGAAAGGGAAATCACATCTTATGGTTGAGTCATCAACTGTTTCTAAGAATGTAACTGTGAAAAACAGCCAAGAGGGTCAACGATAACAGACTTATCACCGACATATCTCACTCCCACTGACTCCTTGTTGTCCTTCCCGTTCCTGACTTGATGCCAAAACAGTGTTTAACTAACTTCCATGACGGATGATGATAACCTATTATTAGGGAGTTTGGTGGTGCACGCATGCAGACGTGACATCAGGCACAGTGCCTCTGGCCACATATCTGTGGAGGACACCTCTGCCTCCCCGACTCCTCCCCGTCTAAGCAGCTGTTGACTGAGCTAAGGTCAAATGCTTTCAAATGCTTTTCCACAGGACAATAGTCTCGGGTTACTTATCCATTTAGAGGCACACAGGCCAAGTTTTTTTCACATAATTTCAAAGGCCTGGTTCTTAACTGGTACTAAAGATGGGAACGCGGCTGCTCCCTGAAGACAGTTATTCTTCTATTGCTGTCATTGTCGCTATTACTTTTAAGACTTATCTTTTGATCACAAAATGCATACAAAAAGAGGGTAAAAGACACCTGACATTTTAAGCAAAAATCTACATCACTAATTCTCCTGGGTTTTTCAGCACAGTTACTGAGAAGTAGATTGCATCAAATTATTTTCTTTATTACACTGCTCAAAAGACTGCAGAAACAAGTCAGATCTCAATGGGAAAAAACATTCATGCCAGATATCTATATTAATTTGGGCTGGATAATGTGTTAGGAATGAAAGGATGCCATATTGTTTGATGTAAACCAAAGCATCTGAAACTGATTAACAAACACCTCTCCTACTTAACTGACCAGCTCAATTTCCCAGAGGTTTAATTGACTTGATGCTATACTCTGATTAAAAAGTGTTCCTATAAATTTTTTTTTTGAGCAGTATATTTTTTGATTTGGCAGCATGGCGGTACAGTAGTTAAATATCATCATGAAGTGGTGCCTTTCTGTTTGGAATCTCTCCTTGTTTCTGTATGGGTTTACTTCCGCAGTCCAAAGATATGCATGTTAGGTCTGTCACTGCCCTTGAAATGGACTGGTGACATGCCCAAGGCAAACCACGGCACCTTGAACAGGCACCAGCCCCTTGCAACCCCTGAAATGGATAAGCAGTTAAATGGATTAACTTGAGGCTTTGGCACATTTATGACAATTAATATAAGCCTAAGATTAAGTTTATAAATATTATTTTCTCATAATGTAACCAAGATAAATGGAGAGGTATGATTATTTTAATGTGAAGGGTGTTTCAGCATGGCATAGATCCCCCTTTTTCTTGCATTAATACAAAGTTTTCCATTAAAAAGGGTCACACAGATGATTCAAATAACTGTAAAAATACACTCTACACATAAATGAAGCATGATTCACTTTTTCTAATTTTATACACTCTGCAATAGCTACATGTTCTGCAGGTTTCAATGAAACTGTGAAGCAACATGATATTCAACTACTGCAACAGGGATGGGTATTAGTAGAATTAAAAAAGTGCCAGCACTTTCATACACGTGTTTACGATGTGGCAGATTAGACAGCTGCTCAGGCTGAAGGTGGGTGGGCTGGACTGAATCACCAAACCTAATTTCTAATATCTCACCCTCTCTGCTGTAGCAGTGCTAACCACAGGAAAGCACTGAAGTGGTCTATTTCGCTCAAATAATTGAGACCAATTTTGTGGATGTGCCATAAGTGTGCAGTCTGTAAGTGGTGAACACATAAAAAATTTTTTTAAACAGGTCCATTAGATGCCTGTTAAATCTTATGGTTTAATGGTAAGTGAAAACATGTTAAATAGTAATAGCTAAATAATGTTGATTTTATTAGTATCAAGAAGGAAAGAAAGAAATTAAATTGCTACTGGTAACTTCAGGCCAGCTCTTCGTCTAGTTTTTACATTGATTTCAAATATAACATTAAGATTTAAGATTAGATTTTTAAACATTTCCACCAAAATTGTTTTAATATGCTTATTCAGAAGACAAACCAGAGACACATTAAATTTAGCTCAAAATAAAATGAGGTCAGCGTGCATGTTTGAGGCACTTGCTTCTGCCATTGTGCTGCACATCTGTCTCTCTCAAGTAGTCACTCATCATGCTTGGAATAAATTTTCCCCAATATTGATTTTTCATCACTTTTATATCTTGATGCAATCTTTCCCCCATGCTTATTGCTGATATCGCACAGATTTGGTGAAAAAAAATTGTGATGAGAATGTAAAAAGAGCATCCTCACTTCAGTGACATTCTGGCACTCATTAGCTGATATGATTCCAGCATCTTATTATCCACAAGCTCAGCATAATTTCTGCTCTCTGATTGCCAAGACAACCTGCATGAATGCTTCCAAAGCTGCTGATTCAGTTGGTTTAAATTCCCTTTAGAACTCATCATCCATCCATCCATCCATCCATCCACCTCGTCCACATTATCAGGAGGAACACTGAGGGATTCCCAGGCCAGTCGAAAAATATACAGAAGTGGACAAAATTGTTGGTACCCCTCGGTTAATGAAAGAAAAAAACCACAGTGGTAACAGAAATAACTTTAATCTGAAAAAAGTAATAATAAATAAAAATTTTATGAAAATGAACAAATGAAAGTCTGATCTTGCTTTTCAACCATGCTCCAACAGAATTATTTAAAAAAAATAAACTCATGAAACAGGCCTGGACAGAAATTATGGTACCCTTAACTTAAAATTTTGTTGCACAACCTTTTGAGTCAATCACTGCAATCAAATGATTCCTGTATCTGTCAATGAGACTTCTGCACCTCTCGTCTGTAATCTTTACAGCGTGGCCTGGGTCTGCTGGAACACCTCACCCATGCCAGGGGACATCCTAGTCAGATGTCCGAACTATCTCTACTGGCTCCTTTCAGTGTGGAGGAGCAGCAGCTTTACTCTGAGCCCATCACAAATGACTCCTCACCCTATCTCTGAGCTCCTCCGTGAACTGCTATGTTATCATGGTGGAGGGGTTTGTGTGTCTTAGTGATCGCAGGAGCTATGTTGTCTGGGGCATTGCCCTTGGTAGGGTTTGCCATGGCAAATTGGTGCTGGGTGAGGATCCAGACAAAGAGCGATTCCAATGACCCCTATGAAAAACACATCAAGGGGAGAAGCTACCCTGATAGGGCTACCAGGGCCCCACCCTGGAGACAGCCCTGGAGAGGGAGCTCAAGGGAGAGCATCTAGTTGCAGGTAAAATATTTTTAATAATTAAAGTCTGTTGTTTAGGTTTTTAGCGTGTTCTTTGATCGACACAGAATGACAAATAAGACAAGGGGAATAAGGAGTCTTGTTAATTTAATAAAAGCCATTATTCAAAACAGAATTGCAGGTGAAACAGTTAAAGCCATAATTCAAACAGTTATCACAGGTTAACCGGGGGTGTCCTGATCCCATGTCCAGCAGTCAAGCATTTGGGCATGAGATGAGTACACACTGTCTTCTCTCAGTGTGGATCTCTTATAGTCAAAGCTTATCAGGTAGAGTTACTTCATGGACATAACAATGTGCAAATCGGGGAAGATTCCAGTTGGAAGACTCCAGGCGTGCTGAGGTGCCAAAGATTGACCTCGAAGTCTTCGTTCACAGACAGACAGTTCAAAGCGAGACATTCCAGATGGCACCAACCTTGGTGAA
>VUQK01042202.1:0-12599 GCA_015106715.1 Bujurquina vittata
GAGTTTCTTTATGCCCGTTTTTGAGTCTCTTATGCATATGAAATATATATTTCAAGTTGTGTTTCTTCATAGTCATTTTGTCACATTGCTGTTCTTCAGTCCCTTTTATTGGCATTTTAAATGTCTTTGAAGCCGTTTTGCATTTTGCCATTGTTTCTCTACAGTTTTTTCTTGTCTCTTTGTGGACCTCGTACATCTGTTTTGTGCCTTTTTGTCACTGACTTGTGTCTCTTTGTATCTGATTTGAGCCTTTGCTGTCACTGTGAGTCTCTTTGTGGACATCATCTGTTTGTAGCTCTTTTGTGTCTCTGTTGTTGATTCATACAGCCATATTTGGACAGGTCTCTACAATGACACGAGCATTCCCGCAGCCTCTGTGAATGATATGGGACGTGTTTCTGAGGGTCAAGTTCACTCCAGCCATCAGCAGTTGCTGTTTGTGGTAGTGCACCAAACAACGCAGCATTATAAATGTTTGATGAAGAGGAAATCCACTCAGCTCGCCTGTGAGAGCTCAGAGACAAACACTGAGTGCAGATAATCAATTTCATTTACAAGCAAAGTCCACAGGAGAGGTTTAAATCCACTCTGAATAAAAGAGCAGCTCTGCTTTGGATTCATTAAAGGGAAAATTTAAATGAGAAATGTTTTAACAGCTCTTTTTTGAGGCACTTTAGGGTGTTTGTGCTCTTATCCTTTGGTTGCAGATTAATTCTGCAGTGTCATAAAGGACCACCTTCAGTTATAAGGGAAAAAAGTCCTGCAGCAAAAGGAGTCCTCATTTCTACATCATTACATGAATAGAAGCTACTGAGACACCCTCATGGCTTTATCTCTGAAAGTTCCCTCTCTTTATTGTTGTGCCTGAAGCCTCTCAGAGAGCTGCACACCTGACCACAAACACACAAATTCAAAAACCAATAAAGTCAAACTGATTTCACTCCACACTCCGGGAGAAGGACGAGATCAGCGGGAGGAGTGAGTCAATTCCTGCAGGGCAGCGAGGAGTCTGAAGACGCTAACAGTTACAGGAAACCACCGATCTAAAAAATAAGCTCAACAAAATGAATCGTGCTCTGTTAGCACTAAGAGAAAAGCCTTTAATACAAAACGCAATGCTTTTTTACAGCGGTGCACATGCGCTGACTTCCAAACACAGTATAAAGTGACAGCCGGTGCTCTGGAGAGGCAGCAAGTTAACCCCAAAAAGGGGATGTTTCAGCAGGCTGCAAGAAGGTTTGCTGTGTCTCTCTCAGCACAGTCTCATGAGTGTGAAGGAGATACCAGGAGATGGGCTATTACACGAGGAGAGCTGGACAGTGCTCCTTTGTACGAGGAGGAGCAGCATAAACATTGCCTGAGTCACAAAGTTGCACACTAGGTGAAATTCTGCAACAAAAAACTCCCACGAATGGCTTTCTTCATTAACAGGTTGCTACAGCTTGCAGCTAGCAGCTGTAAAACTGTGAAAAGCGCATCACAAACCAGAAATGGAGAGTGGTGCACTCACCTAAAAGAGTTGTGCGCTTTTATTTTTGTATTTTTGGCCAATAAATCTTATTCTGATCAAACAGCCAGGAGAGCAGGCGATGCTGCTGCGAAGATTACTTCAATCAACCTTGAATAACAGCTGATGTCTAAAAATCTCTGAATGGATATTTCTGAGCTGCCTGCACAGAGGGGCAAAAGCCCTGCAACCAAACTGGCCACCAAAATAACTTAATACCTGTTTAGATCATTTATTAGTAAAATCAGCATCAGTGACTTTTGGACTGTGCGAAAATCAGGTATTGGGCAGAGTTTCACACATTAACATGTTTTAAGGTGTGCTGAGGAGCTCAGAGCAGGAATCTGAACCTCCTCCTCACACAGCTGGAGTCACGGCTCCCTCTGCTGGACAGAGGTCGCACCAAGATCAGTTGCCATGCAGTAAACGCCGATTTATTTAATCGGCAGTCAAGATGGAGAGCAAGGAGGTGAGGAATTAGCCCAAGGCTAAAAAACAAAGAGACGCAAAGTGAAACTGATCAGTGTGATCAGAAGCATTTTTTAAACGAGGAAGCAGCTTAAAAGAAAATTTCTTAATTGTTGTGCATCTTCTCCTTGGGTTTGTTTCCTCTCCTCTCTTCTTCATCTCCTCCCCGTTTCTCATATGTGCCAAAAATGGAGCGCAGTTCTGTGTCCTACAGTGGAGACTCCATCCACCTTTTCATTTCTTTTGACCTCTAGATGGTCAAATTATTTAATTTCATGTTCAAATAAAAGATTTTTTGCTGGCAAACTGAACTTGAATTTTTGTTGGTGTTGCATTTTTTCCTGATGTAACTGTAACAATAATTAACATCTTAGTTTGAAGGTTCCTTCACTGAAGATGAGCCAAAACAAAAGTCAAGGATTCTGTGATTTTTCTTATTTTAAGGAGCCAGTCTGCTAACTAAGCCTGTGGGGGTGCCGACAGGATATCTGAATAATGGGTATCTGGCTTTTTCTGGCACCGGAAACAGTTTATGAAGGCCGGCTAATTCAAAAAAGGCAATAAAGCACAAAATCATCACGGGATAAAAGCTAATAATCATCACATATTTCATTTACCTGCTCAAACATGATCGGGCGACAGCGCTCAGAATCTGTGCATCTAAAGTTTATCACATGAAGCTGATCCTGGCAGACTGAATGGAGTCAGCTACAACAGGCCGACCATTGGCTTTGCAAACCCAGAGAACTGCTTCCTCCACAGGAAGTCAGAGGCTGGCAGCTGAAATGGTTTCAGACCTCATTTTAACACTTAGCCTAAGAAAGAGAAAATAATTCAGGGGAAACGGCTTTAAAAAAAGCAATGTTTGAGTGGCAGCGATAACCAAGAATATGACAGATATAAGTAAGACTAGAGGAGGCAGAATCCTCAGGAGGCTTCAAAAGGCTCGAGGCAGAAAACGGGCAATGAGGTGAAAATGTGAAGGAAAAACCGATGGATGAAGGTGACCTGTGGGATCTCCATCACTGACAGCAGCTTTTTACAGCTGACGTGTTGAGTGTCAGTTTTCTTGCTCTAATGAAGACTTACAGCAAAAATGTAGATGATTCCTCGAAGAAAATTCTTTCATTCGCTTTTACTGACCTCATATTCTCATTAGATTTAGTTGGGACGGTTTAAAAACCTCTGAGTGCTGTGACCTCTCTGCTCTGATACAACAATGGAGGAGGCTTCATTCTGTGGCGTTATTCAGCAAATACAAGTTAAAGCTGAACAATAAATGACCAACACATCCATCCAGTCTCTCAGCTCTAAGAAACCATCACCAGCTTCTGTCTCTTTGCTGGCTTTCTGTTTTTGTTTTTGACTACACATATCTCCAGTAAGTACCATCTGCATCTACACCATCTTCCAAAGAACAAAGAGGTCCATCTGCATCAGCTTTGTACCAAAGTCTGGGCTCTTTTTTTCATATTAATGCAATAAATCCATCCAGCGCTCACACCAAGGCTTTCTCCAGCAAACAGGATATTCTGGCAGCTCACACTGATAACAATTAGCTATCCAGATTTCTTAATAAGACTGGCTTCATTCATCCAAACAAACTTTTGTGTATTAAAGCTAAAGAAAATAACATACAGATACTCAACATACAGTGACTCAGATGCTTAAATCCGTTACTGTACAGGGACAGATCTCCCCAGAGGCCCATTCTGAGCCAGGAAAAACCTACACAGGTATGCAAATGTGGTTATTACTTTACATAAATAGCTTTAAAAGGCCAACATGTGCAGTAAGTGCCTAAGTGGGATGGAAAACAAGTCTTCAGGTCGTTAAGGAGGTGACCTCGGTGGTAGATGAGATGAGGGTTTTAAGGCAGATTCGGAGAGTAAAAGAAAAATCTGCAGCTGAAGGAAAAGACGGAAACTTTTCCAACTAAAATACACAAAGAGCGCAAACCGAAAACCTCTGACGGCTGCACCATCAGAGGCTAGGCATCCTCCAGAGACGCTAAACATAGATCTGAGGCAGTAAAAGCAGTGGCACGTTTAATCTTTCACTTTTAGGAAAGAGCATCAGCGATCAAACACCTGATGGATGCTGTGCTGAAGACGAGGAGCTCGGCTGTAATCTGTTCAACAGGAAGCTCGTTATCATTCTCCAGAAGGGTGGAGCTAAAGAACAGAGCGACACAGGAAGTGAAGCCCCTGGACAGTAAACAAAACCACCACTCGGAGCGTTTGGGAGACATTCCTGACATGACGGCACGTCCACAGCTCCACTCCGACCCCATGTCCAGTCTGCTGGCATCCACGTTCACAGACCTAACACCCACACACCTAAAACCTCCACCTACGGGCAAATCTCTCTCTTTAATGGTTCCTATGGGGGCAGGGCACTCACTCAAGGCTGCGTGGCAAACAAAAATATAAAAATTCCTGTTTCTGGCTGCTTGATGATGGTCACAGGATTTCACAGAGGAACAGAAGTCTAATGAAGGTTCAGATACGAATGGTGGACCTCCGTCAGCCTCCATCAGTCTCAAAGACTTTCCTTCTGCACAGGAAGTTTCACTGTTGAATTTAGCTCTCCACAAACATGCACTCAAAAACATTTATGTAAATATCACAAAAAAGAATGCAAAAATAATATTTGATATATTTTCTGTTTCTTTGTCAGGAGTTCTTGTTTGTGTTAAAGTTGAGTTATTTATCTTTGGTGTTAAGTTCACATGTCTGCACTTCTGTGTTTAGTTATCATGTTTCACTGTTTAATTTTACTTCACCTGTCTTGTTCTGATTGATCAGTTTCACCTGTTTCTTGTTACCCCGGTGTTTCCACTCCCCAAACTTGCTTTTAATTAGTGAAAGTGACCAACCATCAGTGAAGAGCAGGCAGCGGCTCTTTGACAGTGATCACGCTGCACCATGGGAAGTGTTTTTGAGATTTTGTCCTGACAGACACACACACAGTCACAGAAATCCCTTGTGTGTGATTGGCTGTCAGGTGCTAGTTGTAACTGTCAGCTCTTACCTGAAGAGTTCCAGTGGAGTCCTCCAGGACTGGCAGCGACACGCCGCCGCTTTCTGATGCTGACGCCACTGTGGGATGTGGAGTCTCCCGCTGGAGTCCCAGAGTTGGGCCGGGAAGCGGGAGCATGAGCAGGGGTGGAGGAGAGGATGGGGAGGAGGGGCGTGGACAGACAGGTCGCCTCCTTTGTCAGAGCAGGTGTGAGGAAGGTGGAGTCTCTCTCTGACGACCTGCAGGGATTCGAGGAAAGTTACTGAGGGAAGGCAAGAAACAGAAACAACTCAGATTAGCACATTTCATTACACAAAGACGAGAACGTCCACTCTTTCTGGAAGATCCCTTCTGCTCCAACTCTGACCTAATTCATGTAGCCACAGCCAAAATTGGCTTTTTGAATACAGTCTGTAGGAGGTGTTTGGGTGGATGGAGAGTCTGCAAAGCATTTCACCTCAACAGCAGAGGCTGGAGTTCATATTTGCGTCGTTACATGATGCAACTGGCCAGATGAAATATGACACGATCAATAAAGTCTTCATTTGTCAACTTCTACACTCTATACAACCAATAGAGTTAGATATGTTGAAGAGCATAGCTATTAAAAGAGGTTGAATACACTATTTACTTCAGATGAGGTACTGGGAGCAAATAAGACACTATCCTTTGGGGAAATTCCCGGCCTGGATGGATACACCGTAGAATTCTATAAAAACCTTCAGCCTCTCTTTATGCCCATGCTTAAAGTTTTCTGTGAAAATGGAATCCTTCTGGAATCAATGCACACTGCTAAATCATAAAAACTATAAGGACGCTACAGACTGCACATCATTTCAACCAATCTCACTACTGCTGGTCGATTTCAAGATAATATCTAAACTAAGCGCACATAGATTGGATATAATCACAATAACATCCGGAGGCTGCTAAACATAACTGATTGCTACATAACCAAGCAGCGCTAATAATATCATTAGATGCAGAAAATGCATTTGACAGGGTCGAGTAGTCATATCAGTTTTCCACGCCTTCAAACTCCTAGTTATACAAGCTTGTTTCCACCACTCAAAAAAACAAAAAAAGATCCCCAACCATAATTTGAAATTTGGAGGTATGTATCTTAAAATTGCACATTAATAACAAAATTTCCAGCTGATAGCTGCCAATAATGAAGCTCTGTGAAAGAGGTCATTTCATTGTTACCCACAAGCAGACGACACCAAGACATGCACACTCAGAATGGGGTAGCGACAGTATCAGTGAGCAAGCAGTGTCTGGCAAATGGGAACAAATTGTCACCAGCTTTTTGACCATCAATGGTCAAAGTGCCTTCTAGCGAAAAACTACTGCATAAAAGGTGACAAATCAATGTTTTAATTTCAATCTGTTGGACAGAGCCTTCAGCCTCTTGCTTCCAGTTAACAAGGGCAAACTCTCAAACAGAGCAAACTCAAAATTTTGACCAGAAATTTTGAAATATATAACTTAAAATTTTGATTTAGGGTCATAAATGATGCATTAAGAATGATACCAGCATTAATCAAAGCACCTGCAGTGAGCTATGGTATCAGCATTACTTCAATAATCCAAATGATCCCAAATATTCTGACATCCCAACAGTGATCTGACTACTTCCACAACTTTAACTTCAATATGAAGTCTGAAGGAACACGACGTGACATGAGAAACACGCCGCTGCCAACTGCTGAAATATAAAAACCAGTATCCTCAATTCGGTACTGAACACAACACCGAGACCCGCAGGAAGAGTGCGCAACAGTCCATAACCAGCGTCAACACAGCCAGCTGGTACCTGTCGTCAGAGACTACGTAGCTGCAGCTCCGCCACGATCCTCGGATCTGACGGCACCCCTTCTTTTTCCTTCGAAAGACAAAATCCAACAGCTGAGCCAAGCTCAGCATCTCTAGATGACACGCCTCACCCGATCACAGCAGCATCGGAAAGCAATGCGGCCTTCATCTGACCGCCACAGCTGAGCGTTTTCTCCAGAAAAAGAAACCTTTAAAGGGTCCAAGCACAAAAGCTCCTCTCAGGTGTTCACTGCCCAGCAGGGGTGTTACCTTACCTCATTGTATGTGTGTGTGTGTGTAGGGGGGACAAAAGCAGAATCAGGCGAATCAAGTCTCGAGTGTTTCAGATATCAGAGTTTATCCAACTGAGGCTTTTGTGTCAAATGACATGAGAGATGGAAGCAGGGCCGGGAGTCAGTTTGCAACACGGCTCTGAGGAAATAAAAACTACACATCATCAGAATCAGCCCAGATTCAGTTCAGTTCAATTTATTTTTGTTTCGGTCACACAAAATAAATGATCCATTATAAATGCAAGATTGATGCACTTCTGGATGTTCACACCCTGATGATGTGACTGAAAGTGACAGAACAGAGCAGGAGCAGTGAGCAGGATTATTTTTCTGATCACTTCATTAATTAGTCCAAGATCCACAGAGTAAAAGGCAGGGTTCTAGCCAGCAATTGCTTGCCTGGCGCTGCACCATGCTGAGGTCACCTTGCACCGGGCTGAGAATTTCACCGGTTTGCTATCTATCAGAACTGTTCTGTCACTGCAACTGCAAGTGGGCACGCACCCACAAACACACACCACCTTGTTGTTGATATCAGACTGATTTTTGTTCCCTCTAGCTAGATCCCAGCACTATAGTATTATTTCAATGGAATTTGCAATCTACCAGCAGGCACAGACAGTTCCATTCATAATGTGCAAGTGAGATCTCGGGACAGTCCTGATTGCACTTGATTTTGTGGGCCAAAGTAGTGACCAGTGTGAATCTGAGAGGGAAGTAGAGGAAAAAGGGAGCTCAAAAGGACAAGTTTGGGCTTCTTATTAAACATAACACAAGGAGATTGTCTTTTTTTTTCCTGTCTTCATAGACTCACAAGGATAACACACTGACATGTGGCTTAAGGAATGTTTATTAACAAATAAATAGCTGCAGGTAAATGTGCATCTCATTTTCAAAGTATTGTACACAAACTAGAGGGATCCACACTCCCTAGCGACCTGTAGTGACCTGTAATGACCTGTAGGACCAACCATTATAAACAATATGACATACTTAATATTATCCATCTGTTTACGTCACTGAATTAGCAAGCTTGCACAGCACTTAGTGTTTAGCTAATTAGCATTAGCAAAAGGTGTTACTTTCTTAATGTTGTAATGCTTTACAATTAGCATTTGCAATTAGCATTAGGAAGCTAACGTTAATTAGCCCCCAACCCCTCGAACACGCGCGCTTGGCTCAGTTTTTTTCTGCCTACAACCCTGGAAAGGGGATGTCTCTAAATATTCAACACCTTTTCCACTAAACTGTCGTTTTGATGCATTTCAGCCTCCCGTTGACACAAAGACACTTGAAATGGTAAAAACGATGTAGTTTCCATTGCCAGGCCACAAGTTGGCTGTGTTTTTTTTTTGCAAAGCCTGTTTACAAAAGGCACGCATACGTGGAGGATGTGCCGCAAAACTTTTCATTATTTACAAAATGCCAATGTGAGAGGCTTTCTGGAATGACGACGAGGTTGGATTTTGCTGCGGCAAAAACACCAGAACTTCGAGTAGCACCACTGTGAATCGTGCTACTCGAAGTTCGCTGAAGCACTCATGAATCCAAACCCCACGCATGAGCGAAAAACTGTGGCAGTCGCAGCCATAGTGCGAATGTGCGAGTACCCAAATTCACCGTGTGCAACCGGTTACACGAGGATGGAGGACGGTGCGTTTATGAAATGCTACATTCTGGACCCCGTTTCAAAAACGCATCGTTTTCACTCCATTCTTGTGTAAACAGGAGGCCGAAATGCATCAAAACGACATTGTTTCCATTTTGAAACGGTGTTGTTTAAACGGGGCCTAAAAGCACAAAAAGCAGATCATTCTCACGCAGGAGGTGCTTGTAAAACGACAAACTGTACTCCATTATCAGCAACAGCAGCCAGTTAATCTCCTGTCAACTGATAACCATATAAATGACCTTAAAATCCAGAGAGCTAAGAGCCTGCTGAATGCCTGCTGGACTCAAATTTCTCATTTCCCTAAATATCTACAGTAGTAGTGATCAGTCAGAAATATCCAGGGATACATCTGGGACACTCCAGGAAAACAGCAAGCTGAAATAAAGTCAGTGGTCCTCTAAGGGAATGAGTGGAAGCTTCTCAGGATCTTGTTTAAGATCAAACAGAGGATCAGATGGAAATCAGTTTCCTCTCTAAAGTTGATCTCAGCTTTAAGGTAGAGTGAGGAGCTGGAGGGCAGCTTCTGCCCCTTTGCCTCCCTCGGAGAGTTTGAAGGTATGCCCTGTGATAAGACCCAAGGTTACACCCAGACCTAGGGCTGCAATGATACCTCGAGTAACTCGAATAATTCAACTATAAAAAATGTTCGACACAAATTTGTTGCTCCGTTGCTTCGTTTAAACTGTGCAGGGCTCAGGTGTCTCTGTAAGCAGAGCGTTTCACACACATTAGGAGCATTGAAGTTCTTTAACCCTGAGTGGATCGTCGCTGACACGTTTTCCCACACCTCTGCTGCTCTCTACATATGTGCGTGTATTGTTGTGCTAGCTGTGCTGAGAATTTGAGCCGTTAGATATATCACTATAACCACAGTTTACTAGTGGGCGCCACCTTTAGCACTAGCGATTGTTAGGTGAGGACGGGAAACAACCCCGGACAGGTGTTTGGTACCAAGGGGCACTGTCAAAATATTTTTTATGCTTTAATCCTTGATTCCCAAATAAAGAGAGACCGGCAATAGAAACATATTTAGGAGGACACTTGTGAATACAAAGCATTACAACATTAAACGCATGCAGCCCCCAGTTTTTCAACAAAAACACTAATAACACAACAGCAGCAGTTTTTTTTTATGTGCAGTCTGTCTGCACACATACAGAAAGCGCAAAGAGGTGGAGCCATTATCAAAACGGTGAGCTCAGGGTGAAAGGAAACATTTTTCTAGCATCTAAAACAGCAGCGCTTATACCTGTAACCACTAATAAATCTTTACTGGGAAACAGCTGGAGGACCTTCATCGACCACCTGATCAGCAAGTGTCAGCGTGACAAAGAAAAGAGAACTTAGCAGCTACGGAAAACCAAAGCTACGGAAGTTAAAATGTGCAAATTAACTTCTTGACTTCTGCTTCATGAAGGAGATGAAGCAAGAGTCAAGCAAATAAGGAAACGTGCTGTGTAGCAGATGGAGCGGATTGCTGCAGACTGAAGGAACTCGATGGTTTCTACCATCACTGTTGCTGTTTTGATGCACTGAGAATTGACATGATGGTCAAATCTGTCAGAGTCCTTAAAGACACTTTGAGTGTGATGGATTGCACACTGTAGTGGAGACGGAGCCTGAAAGGTTCTGTTCTGCTCCTGCTGCAGAGTGAAGGCATCTTATGACCCAGTGTTGAAGCTCAGTCAGACAGCAGGGCCTGTGAACTAACAATCTCGAGTATTTAAAAACCTGCTTTTATCCCTCTAAAGTGAAAATGTCCTGACTGGGAACAAGCTTGTAAACATGTTCAGGACAGAGAGGACTTATCACTCAACAAACTGCACCTATACTGTAGGTCATCTAAAGAGTGTCCAGCAAACACTCATAATGACCCCACTTCCTTACATTAGCTGTACATTTCCCCCACATCTATAAACATCACCGTTTCCCCTCGGGCTTCCTGCAGGCTCTTGGCTTATCTTTGCCTACATAGCTGCCATCTCCATGGTGCCAGACGAATGCTTTATGAGCTACAGTGGCCCAGGAACAATGTTTCTGCTGGCTGCAGGACAAGTGGGAGGAGAGTCTGTCCCCTTACAGACATGTGACGGACAAAAGAGACCTCGCAGCTCATGTCAGAGGCTTTCTAAACCTAATCCTGATACTGCACACACACAAGTTTATAAAGTTCTTTTGTTTTACTCACCAGTTGATCCATGTTCATTGGAACATGTTAAATTTTTAAGTGACCCCAAAGATTAGCTCCAACACACAGAATCAGAATAAAGAAATCATTTTCTCCTGACATCTTTGAAAGATATGAAAACCAGATAGTTTAATCACAATACTGCAGCTGCTGAATAACATGTTGAGAGAAAAATTCCCCTCAAAAGTTCCCTTAAAACTTCCTAAATGGAAAGTCCTAACGTTCATAGCAGATTTTATTTCTCCCGTGGTTTTCCTTCAGTCCTGTGCTGACTGCAGGTGTTGTCTGTGTGTGACACCGTGTGACACTATCAGGCATCAGCTATCATCTAAAGGTGCTTCACTTTGGAGTATCTCACCATCTGCATTAAAGCAGCTGCTCCATTCTGTCAGCTGACAGTGAATTTGAGGGAAACCTGTCTCGGTTTAAACATGGCGTTACCTGTCGATCTCTCCCGGCTCGCTGCAGGTGGAGCGGCGGGAGGTGGAAGCGAGCGATGAAGAGGAGGAGGCCGGGAGCGAGTTGGAGGAGTGGATTGAAGCACGTGAAGAGTACGAGTTGGACGAAGAGGCAGAGGAGGTGTGGGTGGAGTCCAGAGGTCTGGACAGCAGCAGCGAGGATGGCATGCACAGCCATGTCTCAAGGTCAGAGAACTTGGAGTAGCTCAGCATCTCCAGGACGCTGCGGGAGGAAGGAGCCAGAGTTACAAAGGAAGCAACATCACGGTTTAATTAAAGGGTCATTCCA
The DNA here is from genome assembly GCA_015106715.1 of Bujurquina vittata. Lineage (NCBI taxonomy): Eukaryota > Metazoa > Chordata > Actinopteri > Cichliformes > Cichlidae > Bujurquina > Bujurquina vittata. Next base: position 11,712 of record VUQK01042202.1, read on the forward strand.
GAAAATAACCAATCACTGCCTCGTGAGAATCAGCTGATGAGGTTACCTTTCCTCTCCCACTCCTGGGATGTCATCTTTCTCGTCAGCGGTTTGAAAGATGCAGGAAGTCCTGGAGTCCCGCGATGACAGCAAAACACAGGAGTTATCAGAATCCACGGACATCTTCGGCCATATCTGCAGGACATCAGAAGACGTGTCACCAAAGGAGACAGGAGTCGCACAGATATCACCCATCAAGCACTGCAGTATGGACTCGTGCACAGCTGTGCAGCTTCTCACAGCATTACCTGGTGTTTCTGTGGGTTTGGACATCACCTGCACGTTACCTTGTGTGTGGTACTCCTACCTGCTATCCAGGTATGTTTGTTGGGACCAGGGGCGCAGCTATATACTTTGAGGTGTATGCAGACACATTTTTAGGTGCCCCCCCCCAAACTCCTGCGTGCGCACACACATGCACACTTGCACCCTAATCAAGGTTTACTGTGTTCATGTGTGCAGATCTCATTTATTCATGGACTTATATAATACAAGACTTCTATTAGAGGTGCTCTTCTGTAATTTTTATATATTTATAATTTTTTCTAGAATTTATCTGTTTTATGATTCACCATCTAGTTAAACAAATTATTGCAAGTACTGTGCAGTGAGCTGTTCTTTCACTCATAGTAACTTAAGCTAACCTGAGTATTCAAAAGCCTCCTCTTGATCCACTGACATAACTTACCGACTGCCTTTAAACCACTTTGAAAAGCTTTTTTCCATTCTGCTATGTTTCCACTTTAGACGTGAACATTCTACAATGTTGCCTCGGCTGACGTGAACATTTTTATCCTTCTCCCTCTTCCGCTTTGTGTCCCGGAGAGCTTCCTTTTTTGCCTCTCCATC
>VUQK01042204.1:0-34097 GCA_015106715.1 Bujurquina vittata
TACAGTCTATAACAAAAATAATATTGTTAAACATAAAGTACTGAAGGCTTTATGAGAAAAAGATTCTGTATACAAAAGTGCTAAAAAAATGAAGAAAACAATACAGAGATTATGCAAAAATTGCATTAATAAATATGTATCCTATAAATCTAAAAACTCGAGAAGGCATAATACAGAAATATGTGTGGAGATCTCATCTCCTAATAGGTGTGTTCACCTGTCACAAAAAGGACAGTTGTAGAGTTTTATAGAAAAGGTTATGGAGGATTTTTTTAACATTGTCTTTCTGCTGATTTCAGAAAGACCGTGCTCACCTAGAAAGAGTCTGAGACTGTTTACTCAACAGTTCAACATTTGTTGCTTTCTTTTTATTGTGATGAAAACTGTCAAGTTGTAAGGCTTTAATTCCAGTAGAAGGTTAGGTTTCGTTCACACATACATATAACCCAGCCACCCTTCTAACTATGCATACAGTATATCCAAGTATCTGAATAACACACTCTGGTTTTTGTAAGAATACAACCACATGGAAAAGCTCAAAGCTCCAGGTGATGTTCTAATTCACTCCCCACCATTGGCCACCGAAACTAGCGGAGGAAGAACAAAAATAGAGGTAGACAGCACATGAGCGAATGATAAGTGAGTGTGGTCGCTCCGCCACTTATGAGATACGTAGAAAATTCGATTTCCTGTTTCCCTCTGAATGCTCTTGAGGAGCGGGGCTGAATAAATGACCTTGGTGCTAATGGATATGTGATTCTCTTCAACTGCCTCACACCCTCACAGCGTTGACTTTTTCATTCTCTGTGTTTATTTGAATTTCTCATTATCTTGACATTTTCTGAGAGGCTCGTCATGGTTTATTGAAATCCCTTATTTCAGTGACTCATGGAGTCACTGTTAGTGTAAGACATTTTCCACATGAAGGTAAAAATGCTCTCAGATACACATGATTTATAGGATTTAGCCCCCCCAAAAAGCTTTGCAATTTTGCTCACTACATCTGAACCATGCAACCACTGATGGAAGTAATTAGATCACTTACCATAATTTACAAAAAATATATAATTCAATAAATAATTAATAAAATTCAATAATAATTAATAAAAAATGTGTTTGCTCAAGTGACCAATGAACATTGATTCATGGTCCCAATGATACCCTAAACCAGGGTATAGTTTATGGTTGGCCTACCTTGTCGTTAACACATGAGGATGCAGTGTCCCCTGGCTTTGCAGTGAGAGCCGTCCCTTATTTCAAAATACAAGGATGTTAACAGCTTAAGTTTCAAGGGCTACACATGCACACTTTGCACCCCACAATGAAAAAAAAAATTGACCTTGTAAATGTTACCTTCATTATTTCCTTTGACACAAACCAATTAAACTGCAAGGATGTCCTAAAGACATACAGACCTGGATTACCTCTAATTTCCTGCTTCTAAATTCAGATAAAACTGAATCTTACCAGACACTTACTCTGGATGGCATTAGCTTGGCCTCCAGTAGCTCTGTGAGGAGTCTTGGAGTCATTTTCGACCAGATTGTGTCTTTCGATGCACATATTAAACAAATATGTAGGACTACATTCTGGCAGCCTGAGAGCGAAGTGCTCTATTGGGGTGATATTGGGGTACTATGAGGTCTTTAAGATAAGATGGGGCCTGATTTTTCAAGATCTTGTATCTGAGAAGAAGGATTTTAAATTAAATTCTGGATTTAACAGGGAGCTGATGAAGAGAAGGCAAGAAAGAAGAAATGTGCTCTCTCTTTCTAGTCCCTGTCAGTACTCTGCCCGCAGCATTTTGGATCAGCTGAAGGCTTTTAGGACAGCCTGATAATAATGAATTACAATAGTCCAGACGAGAGGTAATAAATGCATGGATTAGCTTCTCAGCATCAGTCTGAGAAAGGACGTTTCTAATTTTCGAAATATTGTGCAAATGCAAGATCTGGATGTGACGCATTCTAGTGGAATTCTGTTGGGTATAAAGGGTTAAACAGTGTTGGTTTTTAAAGTTTGAACTCACCCAATCACAGATGACTGACAAACTGGATACTAAACACGTAATGGAAACGCAAAGTGACTCAAGCAGAACAGTTTTTTAATTTAAGTATATCTTCAGTTTTTTAATGTGAAAATTACTGTTCTACTGACTATTAATATTGAAAGCTGCTCTAAAGGCATGCTTAAGTGTTTACAAAACATCTTAATATAATATACGTGAACTGAAAATATATATAACTGAATTGTGAGCCAGAGAAGGGGGAAGAGAGTGGTTGGTGAACACAAGAAGAAAGAGGAACATAGGGTGATGTATAAGTGTGAAGGACTCGAGAAGAGGAAGTAATTGAAGGCAGGGGCAAGCCTTTTAACGCTGAGTGTATCACCACCAACACAAATGTGTAAGTGCCCTTTGAATTACCGTAATTACGCAACAGATTGTCCTATTGGAAAAATTCTAAGGGTTCCTGAAAGCTGAGAAATTACACTTCGCACCCAGCATAGAGATATTACAGTAATTGTTGCTGAAAACCCATGAATGGCGAGACATTTGAAATATGTTGCGTCAGCAACGACACGTTCAGGTTTAAATTACGGGAGACTGAACATCTTGTGTTTCGATGGGTCCCCTGCAAGTGACTTCCAAGGCTGGTATTTGGATTTGTCTGCCGTGTGGCGTTGGGCTCAGTGTGTTTTGCATCAAGTGTGCAAAAGTTTCCCAAATGTCTGCAAGAATGACCACCAAAGGGGCTCGTGTTTGCTGCTCCATCAACTGCAGCAATAACAGCAAACAATAACAGCACTCATTAGATCCACCTCGAAGAAATGTTCAGCAGCGCTGGCTAACTGTAGCTAACTGTAAAAAAACACAAGTGGTTACTGATGGAGGAGCTCTGGAAATCTTTATAACTTTAGGCTTACATTGCTGAGAGCTTGAGCTCTCCTGCGTGTAGGCTTGTGCTAGTTATAAACGATGGTATTTGACAGCTTTCAGCGGAGAAAGAAATGTGGCAGACGCTGCTTTCGATCTGGTATGCTTCTGCTTCAGGCAGAGTTGCTCCACCTTCCTTATTCTCTTGTCTCTTTTCTGCTCCAGCTGTGGCTCCAGGTTCCTCCTGTAGCGGTCCTTGCCCTGCATTAATCACCATTTCAGTCCTTTTAGGACTCTCAGATCTTCTGTGCCCCATTTTAAAAACCCTCTTCTTTAAATTTAGCAGGGATCACCCAAGGGTTGTTGTTGGGAAATAGTCATACTTCCTGGAGGGTACAATGCTCTGTACAGAGAAACTGACGGTATCCGTGATGCAGTGGGTCAGACTAAGACTGTGGATGCAGAATTCCTGGTGTGCGGTTTCGGAGCAGTCCCTCAGCCTCTCACTGGCCCCCTTTTGACCAGATCTGCACAGATTTCACTGCTGGTGGTTGTTTATTCACGGTTTTAAAACGAAATAATCTGCTAATGTAAAAGTTGTGGGTATCTTAAACAATATTGTGCATCAAAGCGTCAACTCCCAAGGGCATCTTAACAGATATGCAGGCAGCATTATACACTCACAGCCGTACACCTGTTCAACTGCTTGTCTATGCAAATATCTAAATAGCCGGTCGCATGGCAGCAGCCCAGTGCATTTAGGCATGTAGAAATGATCAAGATGACCTGCTGAAGTTCAAACCAAGCATCAGAATGTGGAAGAAAGGTGTTTTATGTGACTGGAGTATGAGTCAGAAAAAGTCAAATGGAAACATGTATAAGAAAAGCGATGACTGGGCTTGGCAGCCCAAGAGATAACTAACTGCTTGTTTGGGTGTTTTTATTACAGTTTCACACACAACCTTCAAGACCGAACAACTCATGCTAGAGGAGCCAGCAGCATGTGAACTTTATTTCTACAATCATGAGCTGCCAAGAGATGAAGACAATGATTCACAGAAGGAGGGCGTGCAAGACGATGGAGAAGGATATCTTCCTAGCCCATGTGTGGACTTATGAGTCTGTGAAATCACATATGAATAAGAGAGATCAATGGGACTGCCTCGAGCTTTCTCTCTGATTATAAAACTTTATCAGTGCATCAATCGGAGTCTCCAGTGTAGTCAATTTCTTTAAAAATGGTGTCAGTGGATTTATCTGACAACATGGTTGTTGGTGCCTGACAGGCTGGTATGAGTATTTCAAGGGCTTACTGTATGTACTGGGATTTTGCTGCACAGCCATCTCCTGTGTTAGAAAGAATGGTCCAATAAAAAGAAAATATCTGGGACACCGTTCATTAAATCTTTTTTAGCTCAGAATGCCTTTCTGATGCCAGAGGTCAGAGGAGAATGGCTGGATAGCTGTGAGTGAATATGAGCGCAACAGTAATTTAGATAACTATTCAGTACAAAGCGGCGCATGCAGACGAGCAACTCTGATCACAACTTTGAAGGTGATGTTAAAGCAGGTGAAAACCACACTGGACACAATACCCGATAAAGCTGTTCTCAGTGGACACGTTGCCTGCTTCTGATGTTGAATGGAGCAACCACGCCTACAGTGGGTAGACAAAGTATTCAGACCCTTTTAAATTTGTCACTCTTTGTTTCATTGCAGCCATTTGCTAAAATCAAAAAAGTCCATTTGATTTCTCATTGACTCAGCACCCCAAAAGCAGAAATGTAGACTTTTTTTGCAAATGTATTAAAAAAGAAAAACTGAAATATCACATGGTCATAAGTATTCAGAGCCTTTGCTCAGTATTGAGTAGAAACACCCTTTTGTACAGCCACGAGTCTTCTTGGGAATGATGCAACAAGTTTTCCACACCTGGATTTGGGATCCTCCGTCATTCTTCCTTGCAGATTCTCTCCAGTCCTGTCAGGTTGGATGGTGAACATTGGTGGACAGCCATTTTCAGCTCTCTTCAGAGATGCTCAGTCGGGTTTAGGTCAGGGCTCTGGCTGGGCCAGTCAAGAATGGTCACAGAGCTGTTCTGAAGCCACTCCTTTGTTATTTTAACTGTGTGCTTAGGGTCATTGTCTTGCTGGAAGGTGAACCTTCAACCCTGTGAGGTCCTGAGCACTCTGGAAGAGGTTTTCTTCCAGGATATCTCTGTACTTTGCCGCATTCATCTTTCCTTCAATTGCAGCCAGTAATCCTCTCCCTGGAAACACCCCCATAGCATGATGCTGCCACCACCATGTTTCACTGTTGGGATTGTATAGGGCAGGTGATGAGCAGGGCATACCGTTTAGAATTAAAGCCAAAAAGTTCAGTCTTTGTCTCATCAGACCAGAGAATCATATTGCTCGTAGTCTGGGAGTCCTTCATGTGTTTTTTGGCAAACTCTATGCGGGCTTTCATATGTCTGCACTGAGGGGGGCTTCTGTCGGGCCACTCTGCCAAAAAGCCCGACTGGTGGAGGGCTGCAGTGATAGCTGACTTTGTGGAGCTTTCTCCCAGCTCCCTGCTGCGTCTCTGGTGCTCAGACACAGTGATCTTTGGCTTCTTCTTTACCTCTCGCACCAAGGCTCTTCTCCCACCATTGCTCAGTTTGGCTGGACGGCCGGTCTAGGAAAAGTTCTGGTCGTCCCAAACTTTTTCAATTTAAGGATTATGGAGGCCACTGAGCTCTAACGAACTTTGAGTGCTGCAGGGAATTCTTCTGTAACCTTGGCCAGATCTGTGCCTCACCACAATGCTGTCTCTGAGCTCCTTGGCCAGTTCCTTCAACCTCATGATTCTCATTTGCTCTGACGTGCGCTGTGAGCTCTTATATAGACAGGTGCGTGCCTTTCCTAATCAAGTCCAATCAGTTTAATTACACACAGCTGGACTCCAATGAAGGAGTAGAACCATCTCAAGGAGGATCAGAAGAAATGGACAGCATGGGAGTTAAATATGAGTGTCACAGCAAAGGCTCTGAATACTTATGACTGTGGGATAATTCAGATGTTCTTTTTTAATAAATTTGCAAAAAATTCTGTCTTTTTCTGTCCAGATGGAGTGCTGAGTGCACATTAATGAGAAATAAAATGAACTTTTTTTGAATTTTAGCAAATGGCTGCAATGAAACAAAGAGTGAAAAATTTAAAGGGGTCTGAATCCTTTCTGTAACCACTGTAGAAAAATTATTACCCCCATGTATGGACAATGCATACATTTCTGCATGTAAAAAGAAGGATCATGAGTCTATCTAGGAATATTACCCTCATCTGACTCAAGTATTCACTATCCACAGTGGCACTGACCATCCTGCAGACCTCGTCAATGAACTCACAAGGGAGCTAGCCCATCTGAGGAACAGCTTTATTGGTTGTCTGGATTAAATATCTGCAGAGTTTAAAGAAAACTGTGTTGCCTGGGACAAGGCCAGGCAAGAGGAAGCTGCCATGCTGCTCACATTGAGAATAACCTCAGAGCCCAACAGAAGGACAGAGAAAAAGAAAATGGACTAAGAGCTGCACAGCCCTAACCTTGTACCAAACTATTCAAGCTACAGCCTCTGTACCAGAACCGCTGACTGCAAACAAGTACTAAGCTCCTGCTACAGGAAGAGGTGGCTCCAGAACGGGACATTACACGGACATCAGTTGCAAGTGCTTTCAGAGAGGACACTGGCCTAGAGACTGCCTCAACAGCGACAGCACTGCAGATGACAATTATGGCGAACTGAGGCTGGGGGGGGAGAGGTGGGCAGCTGCTCTGACTTGATTGATGCCTGAGGTTGATGGTGCCACACCTACAACATAGACATATTAGCATACAGCCTCTGCTCACCTATCCCCTACCTTTAATACAAATTGAGAGTTTCAAACTCCTCCAAAGGTTAGTTGCAACTACAGTATGTTCACTCTGTTGCCCAATAGATTTATTAGGCCATGATCTAATCTGTTGTTTGGGTATCAGATTCATTTGAATCCCTGAGGGCCTCCAAGTAGTTAAAACTAAAGAGTCTGAGCAGCACGACTCTTCGCACTGCACCTCACTCATCTCTGTGAGATTAGATGGTGACTATGAGAAACAGTGGTAGACAGACAAATTTAGGAATGAATGCCCTACTATCACAGTTGGTCCTGGTCAAAACGTAAATGTGTAGCTAACACTCTCTGAGTTTAGCATGTTTGATGTAGCACAATCTGCCCCTTTGAGTGTTACGCTCAAAGCTCGACAGTGACAGTTGGCATGATTTGGGCCCTTTTACACATTTTTGACATCCCAGACATTACTGTCAAATGCTAAACGGTTTTGATTTCCCGTCATGTTGCTGCCTGTTGCTGAGAAAGGGGAAATCCTGTTTGAAGGACCCCCAGAAATGGGATGAAGCTACTGTAAAGTGGCATGTTGAGATAGTGCAAAACTTTGTCTTCTATGTTATCCCAAATTCACAGACAGGTAAGAATTGCTGTCCCGACTCCGGATGAACATCACTTCCGCCTGACCCCCAATAAGAGCAGAGGGCAAAGGAAGCTGATTGAGCTCTACTTAGGTTTATCGATTGCGCCCTATTGGCCCAGTTGGTGTAGTGTACACCCGACTCTGAGCAACAGCCTGGCATATTCTGTCTCCATGTAATTTTTCATATAAGATAAGCTCCAGCTTGTATGCCAAAGTATCCTTGGGCAAGATGCTGAACCCCGAGTGACTCCCAGTGCATTCATCAGAGTGTGTGTGCAAATGCACGTAGATGTAGGAGCGCTTGTATGAATGATGGCATGTTGTATAAAGCTCTCTGAGTGCTCGAGCAGATATGAGAACCAGTCCAGAGATTCTGGGCTTGCAGTCCCCTCTTTGTCAAAGACGTGCAGACTGCTGTCATGGTGTCTGTATTGCTGTTTGACCCCGTTTGCAACAGTAAATAAAACTCACAAAGACAACCTGGTTGTGTTTGTTGATTTATTTCAGGTTTCCATAACAACCTTCAAAAAGCAAATAAACAAATCACAAACACACACAAAAGAAAGTACTGTGTACTTTCTGAAGGAACTGTGCTTGCAGTTACATTTGGTTTGATCTCTTTTCCAACCTCCACTAAGCAGGTAATTTTTTGTCTATCTCTGCCAATAAGCAAGACTATGCAAAGACTTGCAGGGTCATGGTCAGCAAACATACCACAAGTTACATGTAGGTCTTTGTCTGCTATTTTGGTTTAGATATGGAGAAAATGGTAATGCTAGGATTTATTTGTTTTTTAATAAGCTGCAGTAGCAGCCTGTGAACAGCCTCGCCAGGTGATTGCTTGGGTGGTGACATTTTTTTTTTATTCCCTCTCTGCAAACCAACAACCAATGAGTTGTAGCAAAGACGTCACAGTTGGCAACTTGCTTAACCCCATACCACATTGGGGGTTTTTTTTCACAGTGTAAGGATGTGTTCCAGAGGTCTACTACAAATCCAAAACATTGGTACCAGCTCAGTGGTGCTCTTGTTACAGATATTATTTCTGTACATGGTTAAGAACCCAGAGTTAATCCCTGATGCAGCCATCGGAGTGTGAGTGTGTGAATGTTAAGTTAAAAGCACTTACTGTAGGACGGTATTGGAAAAAAAATGCATGAATGAATGAGATATTTGTAGTAACAAAGTACTTTGTTCAAATGGAGCAGAAAAGTATTTAAGTACTAGTCCATTTAACGAATGTGTGCAGTCCATTCCTGGCTGAGGAAATTCCCGTTTTCCATTGAAAGTTTTTCTTTCCTGATAACTCAAAACAGGCTCCACAGTGAATAAATATCCCAGTGGACTAAACAAATGGTGCCAATAGGTTCAGTGATCATAAAAGAACGTCGCATATTGTGTGATGTGTCAAAATGTGATGATTTTGTGGGTATTTTAACAGCAAAGAGCCAGCATCTAGTTTTGCAGTTATAATTTTCTTTAAAGCACCTGGTAGCATTGACAGCAACGTTTTTAATGTGTAATCAGTAGGAGTTTATGATAAAGTTTCAATAAAATGATGCCTATTAGTGTTCAGGACATAAATCGAAACTAAAAATATTGCCGATTGACAGTTACCAGAACCCTAAAACTGTTTGTAACACTGCCTATCAGGTTAACCTAGAGAGAAATTTAGATATGAAGAGTGGGTTATAAAAAGAAAGCAGGCGTAAAGAGACACTGTTTGCATGTGAATTGGACAAAGAGAAGGACAAGACATGAATAAAATATCCCAGTAGATTGACTGTGAGGTAGAGCAGAAAGTAGTGCCCTTTTAGAGAGTGATTCACACTTGATTCACATGCCTCTTACAGCAGTCTATTACAGCTTGCAGCACATCATTTAACCCCATGTCTGACCTGGCTGCCTCGCACAAACAGACAGGCACATTTGTGTACATAAATAATTACTAAACCTACAAGTCAAACTGCTAACTTCCACAGTGTGCGAAAGAGAGAAAATATAAATATAGATAAAATATTTTTTCAGTTGAGATGGAATTACAGAAACTCTGGGCATTACCTGCTTTCCCTGCTTTCCTTGAGCATACCCTGTAGGGGCCAGCCTAGAAGTAATAAATGCAATAACTAGTTCTCAGCATCACTCTGAGATAGGATGTTTCTAATTTTTGAGTTACACACTTCAGACTTGTTGTTGGTTCTCACCACTTGTACCACTTCCTGTTACTGTTACGGCACACCGTGAAGCTTAATCTGTGTAGCTCGGTTCATTATAAATGTCTAGAAAATGACTTATTTTGTAGCGCAAGCTTCTCATGCTTTATCCAAAGCACACTCTTGAATTCCTTATAAATTACATATATACATGTATACATCTGCGCAATATTTCTAAAATTGGAAACATCCTGTCTCAAAGTGATGTTGAAAAACTAGTTGTTGCATTTGTTACAGTCTCCCATTGGTCTTTATCAATGCCCTTTTATTCCTCACGGATTTTGTTTTCCGTATTCTGGCCTTTGAGATAGTTCCAGCAACCTTGCAAGCTTCCACCACACTCCACAGAGCTAAATGTGTCAACAGTGGTAACAATACATAGCCTGGCACTGACTGAAATCAACAAAAAAAATCAAAGAAACCCCCCAAAAAACCTGAACAACCTCTAGTTACAGCTTGCATCCCATGTGTGTAAAATGTCAAAATCTGCTTACATTAAAACCCCAGAAGTAATCACATAAGCATCATAACAAAAAAAACTTCAAAACTGCCCACCACACACACACACACACACACACACACACGCACATTTTACAAGCATACTTAAAATAAGCAGGAACTTGACCAGATACCAGTGAACCATTGATTATTGTGAGCACACATGGACCAATAGACTGGAAAATATTTTTGAAGAAAGGTAAAATGTCAAGAGAACAGGAAGATGCTTTCATTGAGTCAAATAATTTGACCAGCTCAGGTGAAGAACTGTGTAAAAAATCTTTCTAAATTTATGGGCCAAGCTGGAGTAGAGACAGACAGCAAAGAAGCTAAAGTAGAAATATTATTACTCCTGATCTGTGGATCAGGAGTAATAATATCACTCCAAGTGTTGAATAACTGCTTGGGATTAACTCTGTTCTTTGAAGCTAGGTTTGAACATAGGCAGCCCCTGCATCTCTTACTGAAGTGCTGAAAATAAATAAAAGATCCTTTAAACGAAGGAAATAAACATGAGTTGATGTCCACAAGTGCGCGAGGTTCACTAAGAGATCAACATCATTATAAGGGGGAAAAAATAAAAGGATCAGGAAATGTGTCAGCAGAAAAAAGAATTTATGATGTGAGTGCTGACCACAAGGTGAACAGGAAAGAGAGACACGAAAAAACAAGTTACTGTAAAACAATGAGTGATTATCAGAAATAAAAATGTCCTCAGAGCAAGTACAATCAAATGCAAATTAGTAAATACAACTAAAACTGAAAGCAAAAATAAGGCCCAGTGTGCGTCCCATGAAAGAAATCCATGATGGCAATTAAGAACCTCTCGCAAAGTGGTCAGAGTCATCGTCAATGCTTATGTTGAAATCCCTGACTATCACCAACTTGGATAACTTTATGGAGGAGGATAAAACGTCAGTGAACTGCTTTAAAAGCAAGCAATCTGGGCCAGGCAGACAATATAGCACAGCATAACAGAAAGGATCTTTATTCCCGACTTTATCCTGACGAAAAATGTCCGGCATTCACTGAACCGTGTGAACCAGCTTCAAATACTACAGCAAGAACTCCTCCACAACCAGACATCCAAGGCCCCCTGGGCAAAGTTCAGTGAGGGATGAATAATCTAAGTCAGGCTGCCAGGTTTCATTAAGAAATAGGAAATCCAATTTCCATTAGTCATAAATTGCCTTTTCAATAACAAGAGAATTCAGTTACGTTATTGGACAATTATACTCTGATGACCCATCATAGCACAAAAGAATTCAAGCGATGGATTAGGAGGACCCCCTGGAGTCTACATGTTGGTAGTGGTGAAGATGAAGATGGAGGCTTGGCTGAAGCTCTGAGTGACCAGGCTGAGGCAGAGATGGGGGAGAGGTGGGTAAGTATTTGAAAGAGAGAATGGAAGACGAACACTTAGATTTAAAGTGCACAGAGTAGGTGTTGATTGGCTTGGAGAAGGTAGCTAAGAGGATGACTGGACTACAGTAATAATGTAGGTGTTGACTCTGACACCATGCAAATTTGACAGCATGTGATTCTGTCTAACACAATGGTGTCATCTGCAAATTTCATGATGGTGTTGGTCTCATGGGTGGGTTTGCAGTCCTGTGTGTAGAGGGAGAAGAAGAAAGGGCTCGACACACTGCCCTGCGGTGCGCCAGTGTACAGGGTGATGCTGGAGAAAACCTGCCCTCCATCCTCATGATCTGCCAGTGAGAAAGTCCAGGATCCAGCTGCTCAGGTGTATGTTGAGCCACAGGAGGTCCAGCTTAGTGGTGCTCCTATGTATGCAAAGTGGTACTGGTCCAAGGAGGGTGGGATGCTATTCTTCAAATGTCCCAAGATGAGTCGCTGAAAGCATTCCCTCACCACCGGTGTCAGGGCCACTGGCCAAAACTCCTTGAGGGACCTGATTGTTTTGCCACAGTGATGATTGTTGCTGACTTGAGGCATGTGGGAATGGAGACCTGGTCCAGTAAGATGTTGAACAGGTTTGTGAGCACTACTATCAGCTTCCATGCACAGTGCTTCAGAACTCATCCTGGTACTCCATCGGGTCCCTGCTCTGTCCACATGTCTTGTTGATTGTCAGCGCAATCCAGTCTCCTAAACAAATGGTTCAGGTCAAATGAACTTCCCTGATCCTTTTCCTCAGTGCAGTCTAGCCTGCTGGCTCGATAGCTCAGTGGGTTCAGCCAGGTTTCGGTGAAGAAAGAAAGAGCAGCTAAACCTGTTTGAGTAAATCCTGAGTCTGAGTTTGCCAGTCTTGTTAACTATGGACTAGGCATTCACCACAACAGCATGGGCAAGGCTGGTTTTCTGGGCGAGCTCCTTAGCCTAGCATGGACCTCGGCCTGCTTGCTCCACTTTTGCTTTCTCTCCCATCTCCACTGCACCGCTTGCTGCTCCAGCCCATAATCCAGGTATGCACCAATGTGCAGGGCAACTCCTGGTGGAGATGGTGGTGGAATGTGGTTGTTATTACAAAAGCATAAAATGTCCAGCCAGTTGTAACTTATGTAGGTCGATCCTGGTAGAAGGGAAAGATTTACATTCCAAAAAGAAAAGAGAAACAGCACAATGAACACAAAATGATGGCCCGTAGAGTGAGAGCTGCGAGCCGCCGTGTCCATGCGCCATACCATTTGTCTGTATTTTTTAAGTGTGACAAATATACAACAAACTAAGAAATCAAGAAGGGGGCAAATACTTTTTTCACGACACTGCAGGTTTTTGGAAGTAAGCGTATGTGGCTGAAATGTAATGCAATCTTAAACCTACCTCTAATTTGTACAAATTGTGTGGATTTCAAGAGATGTGTCTACGATTAAAACATGCATGTAACCTGTACTGTAGAGTCTGCTTTTAATGTAAGTGGGTGGCTGCTTTTTTTTTTTTAATCACGCTAATATAACAGGAATCACTGATGTATAGTGTGTGAGTGCACGCTCAGTAGATAGAACCATGTCTCCTTGTGAATATAAGAATCCTCACGTATTTCTCAGCTCAAGTCCTTGTGGAAATTACGGCGCACCGATAGCACCCCAAATGCATCTCTGACACTCAGGATTACTGTTGACAGGTGGGGGGGGGGCTGAACTGAGCCGCCCACAAAATATATATATATGTGTGAGTGCAATGTGTGTTGTTGTGTGGAGTTGCCCATCGCAGTGAGAGGGTATTGATTTTAGTCTGGTTGCTGCCTGGTTAAAAGCGTTGATCTTTACTGTGCATCTCAGCTCTCGGTGTGTACCACTAGCTGAGAGTGGCTTTTTATTTGTTTATGCCAAAAGTATCACAGCTCTTATCCCTCGGCAGCCTTTTACACACAAATCGATAAGAGCATGTCAACTTGGATTTTAGTTTGCTCTGACAACACACACACAGCGTTGTTCACCCTAAAGGTATGTGCAGACGTGAGGATGGAGCAGTCCTTGATCTTATTTTGGAAGTACAGTCAGGTTACATGGTGTCCTGCAAAGTGGCACATTTACCATCTGGCAGTGTCCTTTAAAGGAAAGCTGGGATTTTGTCCACTTTCAAACACTGCTAGTCTCACCATGGAGTACAGATACAGAAGCACACATTTTGATTCTTTGTGAAGTATTGCCTGAAAGATTATTTGAAGCTGTTCTCTGCTCTGCTTGATGGTGCCTTCAAGTTGCTAGATCTGTCTATTCTACAAACAAATGACTCTCCCCACTCAGTTTTTTTTTTCCTTTGAAATGTTGTTCTGTATCCGCAAAATAAGGATGATAGTGCTGTAGGCTTCTTTTTTTTTTACTATATTCAAATTCATAAAATTGGGCTACATAAGTGTTTTTTGATTTTACTGAATCCATTCGGACTAGGCTGTATTGTCATTGGAAATCTTTAAAAATCTTAAGTATGAGAGTTTATGTCCAGTACATCTGGAAATGTATTTTGTATTATCAGTTATAAAATCAAGCTGTATAATTTGCAAAGAACTCACTCGTATCCTGTCACCATCAACTGGGTCACCAGCAAACCGTTAGAGTTGGATGACTTTTAAGCCAAATTATTAACGAGCACAGTTTCATGGTTTTTTGAAGCTAGAAGCTTTCAGATCACATCTCTCACATGAATTTTGGACTTCCTATGTTCTATTTGGGTATGCAAGTAAAGAGAGATTTCATATGAAGAGGTAGATGTGTCCCTACACCTACTCCTAATCTTAAAGAACACCGACAAAACTCTTAAACTTGGACCAAATGGCAAATTCGGTTGTTTGTGCAGCTGCTCCTAAGGACCTTTAGTTTTATTGTTTAACCATTGTCTGGAAGGTGTCATTACTTATTCAGCAAATGCCCCATGACTTTGGGCACTTATATGAGCAGACTCATGGTTAGGGATGAGTGCGATGGCCACTTCAGTTTATATGTAACTAAGCACACGTCTTCAGTAGCACAGTGGCCATGTGGACTTAAACAGTCACAGATATGTCTACAATAGGAATACAAAACACAATTCTCAATCGTTGCATGTTAAGCTGACGTTTTGTGTGTGTGTTCATGTGTGCGCATGTGCGTGTGTGTATGTGTTTAGGACAGGATCAGGGCAGAGTAAGGTACACATTGGTTATGGTTCAGAAGACCTTAGAAATGTTCTTTGAAGGCTGTCAGGGCTGTTTTGACCCCATCCTGCAGCAGAAATGGGTCATTTCTTCAAGACTTTTTCATTTTTATTAGATTTTTCTATCTTTAAGTAAGAGTTGACATAAGAAGTATTTAAATGAATTTTTAGGGGTTTTATTAGTTTTACAAATGGTTTTGATTATTTCATTGCAAATAATAAAGAAGAAGAAACTAATAAATCAAGTACAATAAATAACACATTAGTTAGCACAACTAAATAATTTAATTATTAGAGAAGAAGAACATTACAAAAAGTTCAAAATGAATTTTGGATCATGGGTGGCACTAAAATAAGGAAGATTTAATAACAGAGTGCTCCCTGTGAAACACATTAAACAACTCCTGCCTGCATTTTAAAACTGATCTCACGGCTGGCTAAAAAATGTAAGAAACACATTTTAAATATATTAATTATTGTAAAAGAAGAATAGCCAGTATTTAGCATCTCATCCACATCTGCCTCTGCTCACTGGACCTGTAACCTCCACTGCTCCGCGTCAGGCCTGAAACTCGGCCCATTCGGCCGCTCTGTTGTGGATTTCATTCTTTATTTCCTCAGATTGGTTCTCCACACTCTGGATTCTGCTCAGTTCAGCTGGTCCACAGCCTCTCTGCACAGCCAGTAACCCAGGTACAGGCACGCACTTCCCACTCTGACTGGCTATTTATATATATATATATATTTTATTTTTTTTCTTAATCAATTACATCCAGCTAGCTCTGGCTCCTGTTATAGCAGCCTTCATAAGTGCTAGGTAACCTGGTATGCTGCTATGGTTGTTTTACATTAATTTCTATAACATCCTCTATGGTTCTAGGTATAAGTAGTTATAATTTTTTCTTTTTATCCTACGCACCTCAAAATTCAATGTTTCTGCAACTTTGTTGGAAACTATTTTGGGGGGCAACTGTGGCTCAGGTGGTAGAGTGGGCCATCTACCAACTGGAACTCCTGAAGGATGGTTGGGCAAGATACTAAACCCCAAGTTGCTTCCAATGCATCAGAGTGTGAATGTGTTAGAAAGCACTTAGGCACAGATAGAAGTGCTGTATGAATGTGTGCGTGTGTGTGTGTGTGTGTGTGACTGGCTGAGTGAGACTTGTAGTAGAAAGGGCTTTGAGTGCTCAGCTGAGTAGAAGGGTGCTAAATAAGTACCAGTCCAATTAACACTGATGCACACACATACATCCAATGAAAAATAGAAGCCTCTACAACAGTAGTGAGTATGTGAATGTGCAGCCAGACTCTCACTATACACTAGCTGCATGCCTTGTGTGTGCATTGCTTCTTATTTCTGGTGTTTAAGTGCCCCCAAGTGCCTAAAATAAGAACTGTATGTGAAGCAGGCGCTGCAGTCCAAGTGACAACAGGAGCTTCTTAATACCGCACACACACTGAGGCTATAACAAAGTAACTAGTTGTGCATCAACATGCTCATTATGTTAAAAACAAAACCTGATTATTGAACACACACACACACACACACACACACACACACACACACATTCCTGGCATTTCACTGTAAGCTGAATGTCAGCATCTTTTAGCAAGAAACTAATAGATATCCCCAGGAATAGAAGGTGTTTAAATCACCACCATTCCTACTGAAGCACTCATAGCACATGAGTGTGTGTGTGTGTGTGTGTGTGTGTGCGTGCGTGCGTGCGTGCATGCACATTTGTTTCATTTCAGTGATATCCATTGTGCTAGTCAGGCGAGATCAATTTTCCATAGAAACTGGGATAATTTCATTATATCAATCATCCAGGCAGTCGAATAGCATTTCAGGCTGATTTATTTACAAATCAAAGGATTCTTTATCCATACTGAAGCCTCTCCATAACCAGGACACCACACAGGATGAGGCTCTGGAGAGACCGAGCCATTGATTTTCTCAGGTGATACCCGATTTACTTTGACATTTCAAAGTGCACGGCGCTTTGGCTCCAAGCTGGCAATCAAAAGAGAGGAGTGTATTTTCTTGGCATTTGCTTTACTTGCAGGAATTTACTTCTTGTGGAGAAAACTGCTCACATGCAAATGTCAAATGGGACCTCTGCATGGAAACTGTTGTGTTGCCACATTCTGACGTTTGAACGGTAAAGAAGTGCGTTCACTGATATGCTTGCAAATTTTTGTACTAGTACATTTTTAAGACTTCATTGATTCTGATTCTGCCAGGTTCTTGCCATAACCTCTTTTGTTTCCAGAAAACTGTATGAACAGTGAACATGCATCAGTTTTGTGACAGTAATTTTTTGTGGAAGGTCTTGCTCAGAGTGGCATGAAATACTAGGTGACACTGTAGGAGGAAGGAGGGAATGAAAGATTCACTCTACTTCCTCTGTAATTTAGCACATTCCTCTGGAAGGAAAATTGTAGGATACAACCTGTAATACGCAAGGGAATTCAAGTCAAAAGTTTCTAGAATGAGTAAAATAAAAGTGCAAAGGGAAGGACTTTAGTTACTGTGTGAGAGGATCACCCTCCTCAAAGTCATCCAGTAACTTATAAACGTTAACACAGAGAACACAGACAAACAATACTGATTAGCCTCTTCTTTTTGATGACATCATTACCTCTGATGTTCATCACTTCCATAAATCCACTTAGAAATGATGCAAAAATCATCCATCTGAATTTGAGAAGCAGGTGCTTTTATGAGGTCTCGCTGTCCTAATGACTTTAATTAATTGGCTTTAATTATCAGTTGCCTTCATTTTTACCAGTTAAGGTGGAGTTTAGAAAGGAAGCACTGCTGTGCGATGAGAAATCCACAGTGTCCTCTGGTTTTGTTTGTGTCCTGTTTGCCTGTTTTTGCTGTCAGCTAATCTTTGCGCTGATGATGCAAGTTGCAAGATGGATACAGAACGAAACTTTAGAATTTCTTTAAATGAGATCCAAAAGTGGTATGCTGCTCCCAAATTTGTGACATGTACTGATGTACATGGTACTGAAGCCAAGAGCGGCCAAGGTACGTCTAAACTTTTTTCTGATGCTTTTCTTGTAATAACGAGTTATTTATCTCGTTACCACCAAATAACGCTTACCGTTTTCTCGAGATAACGAGACAAATAACTTTTTATCTAGAGTGAACAAGCTTTTGTTAATTTACCGATGGTTTTCTCGAGATCACGAGATGATTATCTTTTATTGAATGCTCATGGTCAGTTTCTCAGTGTTCTTAAAACCTTTCAAAGAACGGACCAGAGCTGAAAATGTCAGATCGTGGAGAACTTGCAGCTCAGCAGGGGTTTGCACTGTCTTGTTCTTTAGTTGAACAAATAATCGTGGCCCTCCGCGTGCAATCCTGTCCTTTATTGTCAAAACCAAAACACTTCCGCACGTCACATGACCTCCCGGGGTCCCATTCAAGAGCCCTAATGTTTAACATTTATTATATATGAACACCACATCCTGCCGATATAGTCAACTTCATCGGTGACCCGCTGAGGGGACCAGGCGGTCTTCATGGTGCACGAGAGGTGCCGTGCAGCAGGGCTGAGCTGCAGTCGAGCCAGCCGTCTCCTCGGAGGCTGATATGAAAGTCACTTATCTTGTTATCTCCAGAAAAGGTGATCACTGTTTTGTGATAACAAGATAAATAACTCGTTATATCGAGAAAAACCATCAGAAAAAAGTTTATACGTACCATGGCCGCTCTCGGCTTCCGTAACATGGTCCTGACCCCTGATAGAAATATTTGGATAGCCCTAAATCATGTAAAGTGTGAAAACAGACCTTTTAATGGACCTTTTAATGCTCTCTCCTGGCAGATTTGTGAGCATGCAGAGTGAGACAAAAGTTCACATTAAGTTGTTTGCCGTGTGCATACAAACTGTTAACAGAGAGCGAGCAGCTAACAAGGCTGAGCCTCTAAGAGCAATGGCTTACCATCTCAGAACAGTGCTTGCTAGATGATGTGGTATGCTTTAGATGTGTGCTGTTACTTTCTTTCTCCATACTTTTCTCAAGTTAACCTTCCTTTCGTCTTACCAAAGAAAAGCGTATTTCCTCAGAATTGGGCAGGATCTTTTAGGTCTTTTCAGGAAAGCCTTCCTGTTCTTGAGTGTAACCAGTGATTTACATGTTGTTGCAGACCCTCTGTTTAAGGATTGGCTGATTGGCTGAGATTTTTAACCAAAGAAGTAATTGTCCAAAGAGACAAGAGTGGGCTTTATAGATACTTGAGAAAACCTGGTCTTGTTCAGAGAAGTGACATGTATTTCCCATGTTAGACACCCCCCACCCCCATGCTCAAAGAAGTCCCACCATTAATTGGCTACATAGCACAGGCCTTTAAGGTAGTAGGAATTAAACCATTACTCAAAAAGCCATCACTTGGCCCAGCAATAACAGAGGGAGCTGATTGAAGCGCTAGTTGATCCTGAGCCTCTGAAAATGGAGGTCTACATCAAAAAAATAATAATTCTTATTCACGAAAAATGGTTGTTATTCCTAAACAGATAATACTTCACTTAATCCTTGAATTAAAACTGAAAGTCTCTTCAGTCTCATCTTGTCATTGTATGAAACTTGTGAACTACATTTGGACATAAGTGTATAGCGTACTTGGTTAAATGTGTCCACAAGAGCACAACAAACAAGATGAGCACCAATTGAAAAAAAAGGTCCGCATTAATCAATGTGCTGTTTATTCTGGCACACATGTTGAAGGGATGTAATGAATAAAAACCTGTGAGAGTGCGATTGGTGGTGAGGCTTTAGGCTTGTTCGCTTAAAGAAAAGATTCTGGTTTACACCTGTTATTCCTAACTTCCATTTCATTGTTGTCTTCTGCTGCTCGTGACAGCTTATTGCATACACTGTGCTTCGCTGCACTTTCTCCCTTCTTTTGTTGATGTTATCCCCTGAATATAAAAGAATGTGGCCAGGGTGCAGAGGAGCAAATGCCACAGCAACAGAATATTAAACGTTTGAAGAGTAGAAACAAAATGAAGATGTGCCTTTTATATGGCTGGTTGACAGCTCGACTTGCTTTGTTCAGTCGTGCTGTAACCAGGTTTGTGTAAAGCGGAATAAATCAATGTGTTCATAAATTATTAAATCATTTGCTAACAGTGAATTGGAAGAGAATGACCTAATGTTTAATAATCCACATTTAACTGTTTTACTCTTCTTCTTTGTAAATTTTTATGCTTAAGTTGTTCTTCTGCTGGTTTTTTGGTTTGTTTTTGGTGGTCTGGGAGTAGGATCCATCTCTATGGGGATGGGGTTTTAGGGGGGATGTTAGGAGGAGAGAAGCTGCAGAGAGGCATGTAAGAGTGCAACTCTGCTTCCAAATCAAAACCCTTGATAGTCACACCGTCAGCCCATGAATGCTTTGAATGAACAGACCACGGCGGGTGAGGATGGGAGGCAGGGTCTCCACTGAACTTACAATCATCACATGATCACCACAGAGCTGCTGTCTCAACCCTAAACTCTTCACCTTCTACACTCACAACTGTGTCACCACCCAGGACAACACCATCATCATCAATTATGCTAATGACACAAACATGCTTGACCTCAATATAGTCAAAATACTGGCAGAACTGTCTGGTATGTAAATACCACCCAGACAGAGAGGAAGGCTCTCCAGAGAGCCGTAAAGATGGCAGAGAGGATTATAGGACTGATCTTCCATAAGTGGACGTACAATGTTGCAAGGAAAGAGCACAGCACATCATCAGAGACTGTCATTATCCAGTTCACACCCTCCTCAGAGTAAAACAGTTAGCATACAGCAGAAACAGCAGGGCAGACAGTCTGATCACACAACACGCTTCCACGAGAAAATAAGGACAAACTAAAATACACACAACATCACAAGTGCAACGTATGTTATTGAGTAACATGCAATAGTTTTTTTTCATATCACTCCTTTAAGTGCAGTACAAGAATTATTATTTTATACTTGGAATTGTTTGACAGACGCCCTTACACAAATGTGTGTGTGTGTGTGTGTGTGTGTGTGTGTGTGTGTGTGTGTGAAATATGATCTCTCTTTCCAGTCCCAGTCTCTAATATTCACCCAAAGGTGCGTACTGTATATAGGATGATAATAGTTCAAGAATGCTACCTTATGATTATCCTTACTTTGAGGCTTGATAATCATCATATCCTGGATAATATTCCTGAGTAGGTGTGATCTCATCAGTCAGCTTGCATACAAACGTGCCTTTTTCCTTTTTTTCAGTTTTAGTTTGCTTACGTATGGGCTGCATGGATAAGACTTGGGGAAATATGATGGATTCGGTCATAATACAGCCTTTCACAACCACTTCTTCTATTTCCTGCAGCCTTGTGAGACATTCTCTGGGTTACCACATTGATGTGTTCTGAGTCATGCATGGCATGAGCTGAGGGTGGCCTCATGGACTATGCTGCACATTGAACAGCGAATGCTAAATGAAAGGGTTCTCAGCCCTTGGAGTGCCAAAGTGCAATACAAGTCACATTCACACAGCGCTTTATTGTATCCCTTCAGTCACGTTCTATCTATAACACACTTACACCCTGACCAATGCAGCAGGAGTATTCTGGGGTTTGGTAGATGGAAGAGCCGGGCACCGTAACCTGTGTCTTTAAATATGGCGCCAATGGATCCTGGCCAAGCAGCTGTATGTGAAGAGATGAATGGGTTGCATGTTAAACTTAACTTTTCCGCCCTGCTGATGTTACCTGTTTGCTGATGCCTGTCATGTATTAGAAGTCGGTAGGCTATTAAATCAAATTAAAGCTGCTACAGTGAACTCGGCCTTATAGGCGGCAGCTCCATGGAAGCTTCATGTGTGCTTTTCTAAACGCGTGCAGGTGTCAAGCATGTGTCCGGATTCATTTTAATGCAGCAGCGAAGCAGCAGCACCCCTCCACAGGTTCAATCAATCGAGGTGTGCGCTCTCGGGCCAACGGATGGACAGACGATTGATTGTGAGCAATTTCGTCACCTAGATTTCCACTGTGCCCTTCTGCTTCACCCCTGCCTCTCTGCTTCTCTCACTCTCTGACACGCCAACCATCCCTCTGTTTTTAGCCAAGTCAATAAAATGCATATTGGCCCTTTTTAGCTCGGTCACAGCGCACACATGTCTGAGCTGTGTGGTGCGTGCGTGCGTACGTGTGCATTCCGTGTGTTTTGGGTTGTTTTCGCAGTTTAGCAGCATGAACGCTGAGTTTTGGGTTTACCTTTTGTCTCTGGAGTCCTCCATTTGGGTCCACTCTCTGCCTGCCACACTGCCAACTATGACAGATCTGTTTTTCAGGTATGAGCCAGTGTAGTGCTGTGCTGCTGATACCAGCACTGGACTGCAGGCATTCTAGGAGAATGTCCTGATTAATGGTATCAAATGAGGCGCTGAGATCGAGGAAGCCGAGGATGGCACAGTCCCAAGACTCAACTGACAGGAGTTGATCACTGCATACTTTTAGCAGGGTGGATTTCGTGCTGTGATTGGCCCTGAAACAACAAACAGTCGCCTCAGGGCATTTTATAGTTTAAGGTAAAGACCATACAATAATTACAGGAAACACAACAATCTATGAGCAAGCACACAGTGACAGTGGGAAGGAAATCCTTCTTCTGTCTTGATTTCTTTGAAGCTGAAGTGTGGCCTGTAATACTCCTCAGTGCACTCACACACTAAACATAACACCCACAATCTAGTATCCAATTTTGTTTAGAGGATGAGTGACGGACTCCATTATCAGCATTTTGTGCCTCTGACAGCATGTCAGTCACAGCTGAAATGACCTGCCCCAGGTAAATGATAATACGCTAATAATATCATTCCAAAATAAGAGATCCTTTAGAGGACAAAATGTGGCTACAAAGACAATCACAACAGTTGTGTTTCCAGTCAGCTGTGCTGCAAATTTTTTTGGGGGGGAAATTTGGAACTATTACACAAATCAAAATGCTAAATAGGACATTTTTTTCAGCTCATTGAAACATGTTATTACTAAGAAACTGTGTGGCTCAGTGACATAAGAACAGAACAATACTGAAGATCTCATCTTAAATTTACTTACATTTGATTTTGAATTTTATTCTTGTGTTTGGGCTTCACTGAGGTCCGATCTGGGCATTAGGATTCAGAGGGTGGATGGATCTTTACTGAACAACAACACCCAAATATGCAACAAACCAGGAGGAGGTCAATGTGCAATCGCCACCAGCCTGTAGAGAAAGGTCACAGGTAACAAAAACAGGAAATAACATGAACCTAAATTAAAAGACATTATAGACATTAGATTTTAATACAATTTTAACACAATGAGGGGAAAATAAGTCACAGTCTTTTAAAAGATTACGTAACTTTTTAGGCTACAGAATTCTGTGACTTGTTCATGTTTATCTTTCATTCATTGCTTCCTGCCCTTGTCACCAATGCAGTTAGTTAAATTCATAAGCATTTGCACAATGGTAAATGGCCTAGTTCTTATATAGCGCTTTTCTACTCTGTCTAAGCACTCAAAGCACGTACACAACCGGTTTAAATTTAACACATTCACGGATAACTAAGATAAGAGCTTTATTACCTAACATTCACACACCAATGCTTGCGTCAGAGAGCAAGTTGTGGTTCAGTATCTTGCCCAAGGATAAATTGTCATGCAGCCTGGAGTAGCCAGGAATTGAACCGCCGACCTTCCAAATCAGTGGGTGACCTGCTCTACCGCCTGAGCTACAGCCACCTACCCAATGACACAATGTTGCCAATTTAGCTTCAGGAAACCTCTACATGTGTGGTCACCTGTAAGAGTTGTTCTTACATGTGCAGATCTGGTAAGAGAGAGAGAGCTAGGAAGATTTTTGAAGCAGAAGATAACTTCCTCCGCTTTTTGTCTGCTGCCACTGCTCTATCTACAAGAGCTTTGTGCTAGTCTACCTCTGAATAAGACCAAATGCACAGCAGACCTGGCCAACTTGTTCTACTCTTTCATAGAAAGAGGTATGTGCCTTGGGAGTTGGTCAGGTTAACATTTCATCAATAGTACATTGTTGGCTGTTGGGTTGTATAGGGTGGTGTGGTAGTTAGCACCGATACCTCACAGCAAGAAGGTCCTGGGTTCAAATCCACCATCTGACACTTGCTCTGTGTTTAAGTGCCTTGAGCAACTGTTTGTTGTGTTCTATTCGGGTACTCCGGTTTCATCCCACAGTCCAAACACATGCAGTTAGTGGGGTTGTGTTAAACTGCCCATAGGTATGAATCCTCTTTTATATGGCAACATTTCCGTGTCAGTATTTCCATCATTAATTGTGCTTCATTGTGAACATTGTATCAAATTTTTGTTCAGTGAACAAGTGCAGATTAATTTCAAGGTCTGTACAACACTGATGGGCAATAATGACACACACAGTCAAAAGTGCAAAGCTGGCTACTTTCCATACGTATTTCTCCAGAGTTTGGATGACTTTAGTATTGCTCTACAATACAGACATTTTTTTAAATAATGAAAAAGCACTGAATTATAATGAATGAATGTAGGTGTGTCTAAATGTTTTATGTGATCAGCCTTTTGTGCTTATATATATAGTATATAACTGAGACACTCAGCAGCTTTAAAGGGAGAAAAAAAAAATTCTAATGTTGCCATAGTACAACCCCCCCCCCCCCATCCTTCTGGAGATTGGCCAGATCATGTGTTGAAATCTATGGTATGTTTATTAATACGTACATATTTGTGGGCTAGAAGAGCAAATGAAAGTGCACAACGAAAGTGTTTTTGTAGGTTAAAAAAAGGAAGCGAAAAAAACACACAATTTTGCCATGGTAACCCGAAATAAGAGCATGGAGCACGGATGGCGTGCTGTTGCTTGTGCTTCTTCAGGATGGCACTTCAGAGGACCAAAACATGCTCAGACTTTTAAATATTCCCCCAGCCATGTTTCACTGTGGTTTCATTCTTGCCCTCCTATTGGTCACCTTCCCTACATTCATTCAGCTTCATGATCAAAAGAACCGTCCACTGTGACATACCATCGCCAATATTAAGTGTACATTGTCCACGCTTGATCGAAACACCCATTACAATTGATGCCAGCGGCTGGTGTCTGGTCTTGTTTATTTAAATATTTATTTCTGAACTACTTGAATATAAAACCTAGCACTGTGTCAGCCCCCAGCTTTGCTGGACATCTTGCTTCACAGTTCACACGCTCAGAATTTTGTTGAAAATAGGTTTCAGCATCATCTCTGAAAACAATCAAGTTTCACTTTCTTTTCTTCTCATCTCGTTTGTTAGACACAAAACGCGTCCTCAACAAACCCGACACCCTTTTCAGGGTTTCTAAAGAAAGTGGTCCAGAGCCCTTGACTCCACCTCTGCACTAAGGTTAATCAAAGCCAGCCTGGTATTTTCTGAACCACTGAATCACACACCACCACATCAGCCACGGCCTTGCAGTCGAACTGTGATTAGAGCTGCAGTAACAGTCCACGTTAGACTGGCCTTGGAAACCATTAAAATGATCATTCCTCAGATTGGAGCCGTCAAAATCATTTCTAGCTCATACTTTCTATGTCGCAGTGATGATAACTGTTTTCAGTTTATTAGTTGAGCTCTGTATAAAACTCTATAGAATATTGATTAAACAACTCATGCAAATGATTGAAAACACTTCCCATTTCTCCATCCTAATTTGAATGGCTGTCATGAAATGTTTTTTTAAAGATTTATCAACTGATTATTGATTTAATGTCATCACAAATTATTGCAACTCAAGCTTTATGCACTGAGCAACAAAATGTCCAGATATCTCTCTAATATCTAGATTCACAGATTGTATCACCAGCAGTCAGGATAAGCAGACACACAAAGCTGGTTATCAACTGGCTAAATGAACCCACACTGTAAACCCAAACCGTACCATTAGCTTACAAAGATTGAGAACACAATCTTTGTTAAACAGTTTAAAAGCAATTAGTTTGTGGTTAACGATTTAATTGTTTCACATGAATTCCTATTCTAAATTTCGATACTTTTGTTTAAATTTTAGGGTTTCAAGTGATGCAATAGTGTGTAAGTGCAAGTTGTGTGCTGCCTCCTCAGACAGCATAGGCATCACTCAAGTTTTTCGCCCCTTGCCATGTCTGTATGGTGTGGGCATTTGCTCATTTCAGTCATTTAAAATTCTGAAAATTTGTGTTCGTAAAGAGACGCGCTGATCTGGTACAAGCGAAGAAGCACAAGCAGGATGTGCAATTTTTACCTGTCACTTGTGTGACTTTAGGCGGCACTTCTCAGAGACAGCACTGTTCAGTCATGTGAGGTCACACAGAAAAACTCGAGAATATAACATGGCCAGAACCGTAGCTCATCATTCAATGCTCACAAAAGTAGGAAACATGCAGGTAGTCCAGACATTCCTGATGACTTTTTGGCAATAGGCCTAGGCTGCAGGGGGGTTCCTATGATGCACTGAGTTTTTCTTTGTACATTCACCTCTTTTCACTCTGTTTATACGCCACTCTGCATTTAATCTCTGGCTCTCTCCCCTCAGCCCCAACCAGTCACTGCAGACGGCTGCCCCTCCCGGAGGCTGATTCTGCTGGAGGTTTCTTCCTGTTAAAAGGAGCTTGCTCATAGGCGGTCATGTTGGTTGTTGGGGGTTTCTCTCTATTATTGTAGGGCCTTTACCTACAGTATAAAGCACCTTAAAGTGACTGTTGTGAATTGGGGCTATATGAATAAAGTTGAATTGAACTGAAAGAAATCAGCAGATGCTGAGGTGCTCAGTGCTCAGCGGTAGCTTCCTGTTGAGTCATTCACTGCAGACCTTCAAACCTGATCGTGGTCACCACTGATTCGTGTTCACATTCCTCAGTCCACTGGATTAAAATGGTGACTCTGCTCTTTATTTATCCATTGTCATGGTGAATCATAATATTGGAGCTTCACTGATGTCTTTCTCTTTTCTCTACTCATGCATGCACTTAACTCACGGTTAATATACTCAGTTGATTGTGCCAACTCTGATCAGCTGTTCAGGAACAGGAAACTCAGAGTTGATTGAACACGCTTCCTGGAATAGGGCCACTAACTCAGCAGCAGAGTCATTAGTTATGGTCTGCTAACCTTCCGGTTGGCAGTTCTCTCGTCCATTGTGGTCCAAAGTGGAAAGTTGGGAGTGGGCACCAGTGGCTTGCTGGGATCTTGAGTTCTGCTCTGCTCTCCACTACCACAGCTGGTTATCTAGCTTGACAAGGAGATGAAGAGAGAGAGAGAGAGAGAGCAAATGGTTCAAAAGAGTCTGTGTCATCATGGGAGGCAAGCTCATCTTTAATCTGATCGTTCATACTGTTTACTGTGGTGTTCTTGATGCAGCTTTAACAGGCAGTTGGATGCATCATCAGGATTTGCATTTTGGCCCAACGCTTTCAAATTACTGCACAAACCAAAAATAAATAATGTTTTTCACAAGCAAAGCTTGGGCCCATGTCAGTGCCCTGCCGTAATGAACATACAAACAAGCACAACAACAAATCACACAGGAGGAGAAACTCTGGATACTATTCAACTCACCGCTGAAGAATTCTGGATGCATGGACGCTTTCCAGGGAGTTTATGATGGAGCAGGTAGGCTGAGATAAGCAGCTGGTGTCATCAGAGTGGTGGCTTGAGTGGCAAGTGTACTTGTGTTACATTATTAGTTAAGGACTGCATCATACCTCCATGTTGAGATAACTGTTGTTGGGTATTTTGTTGCTGATCCATGAGGTGGTTCAGAGTCCGTTCATGCCTTCCAAGCAGTATCATCAAAAAGTTTATCAGGTTTACACCAAATATTCAAATAACAGTAAAAGAATGTTTGCAGGTAGTACAACAACTGGTATTTGGATCAAGTAAGTAATGCTTTAGGTAAGTCATCACTTCAGAAGTTGTGGGGCTAACCAGCTCATTTCCAAGATATGCAAGTAAGAATGATAACAGGGCTGCAGCTTTCCTCACAGCCACGGTTTCCTGTACTTGAGTCCTTGGAGCGGGTAAGTTATTTAGCAGGTGGATTGCGTCAGGCAGGTATGCAGGTAAGCACGAGGCCTAGCCCATCCTGGGGCTTCCCGTGACCACGCCCAACAGTGAAAGAGACTGGTTAGTCTCCAACCACATCCACACTCAGGAGAGAGAAAGTGAGAGTAACCAGAGAGAGAAACTGCACCTGGAGGACATCAGGAATGATTGCTTCTGTTTCTGTACTACAGAGCTGTTTTCTCACATTGCATCTCACTCTCCATATTATTATCTCCATGTCATATCATTATTATTCATATTAGAGAGTATGTCTGACTGTACTTCTTGGAGAAAGCCATACGACCTTTCTGCTCTGCAACTTCGCCAAATGTGCGATCCCCATCATTTGACTGCCAGGACTGTGAGTAATGCGGCCATATGTCTATCCTTGGGCATGACAGCTATTTTCTCTCTCCCCCTCAATCTCAGTTGCTTTCTTTCTCCCACTGTCACATAAATAAACAGACTGAGTGGCTAGCCATTCACAGCAACTTTTTAATTATCTCTTTATGCTAATTTCTTGCAATCAAGCCTTTGGAACTTGCTCGTGCAAAACAATTAACAGTTGCTGCTTGTTTTCTGTCTCTTATCTGAGAAAAGCTTGTTGCCTCCGGGGTGATAAAATGCAACTTTATTTTTGTCTCTCTGGTTTTCTTTCCTTCACCTTCTCTTTTATCTTCTTTCTTTTTCAGTCTGCTTCTCTGGGCCCCTCTAAGCTTTGCTGCTTCTTTCAGCTCCTCTTTGCATCCCCATATTTTCTCATCATGTGGTCCTTCACCTTCGCTTTTCCTGCCTTATTTCACCTTATAGTGCAGGTACTGTGACAGCAGCCCCAAACCTCACTCTTAATTTCAGAACACTTATATTAATTACAAACTGTGTAGTAGATAAAGCTGTTTTGGTGCCCAATTTGCAATGTTGCAAAAATAACTGACACTTCTCTTCATTTAGTTTCATGGTGAGCTCAGTCTTATTTTAAGAGACGAGAAAAATGAAGTGAGAAAATATTTTAGAATCATCAGAATGCGCTCCAGGCAATAATCAAGAAAGTGCTATCAAGTGATTAAAGAAAGATTAAAAAGATGGAAAAGTGTGAGTTAAAAGAACAAAGCAAATGTTAATAAGAACAGGCGCTCTGTGATGGTTTGGGCATGCAAGACTTTCATGGAAATTTATACACTCTGATTTATTGCACATTTCATTACCAGCAGGATGAAGGCAGAGCTATTCTGGATCGTTCTATGGCCTCACAATTAGAAAAAGCAACCAAAAGAGGTCCAGCTCAGCCAAAAGACCTGAAACAGACCCAGTGAATTTCAAAGGTGAAATATAGGCCTGGAAAAGGCCCATACCACACAGTTTCATAGTGTGGTCATCAGAGATAATAAGGATGAAAAGAGGTGCAGTGTGTCTCCTTCCCAGCTCTTAAAATTAGGTAAATACAACACAAGATAATCAGTAACACATGAAATATTATAGCGTATCATTATTTATTCAATAAAAATTAAACCAAAATGCAGAAATTGTGTTTGGAGATGGTGGCACTGACAAAAAGACAGGAGGCAGACAATATATCAGAGGGGCAGCTCAGGTTAGGTGGTTTGCAAACGGTCAGAGATGGTTTGATACGTGCAGAGGAGAGATGGTGGAGCTACTGGATAAATGGCATTGAAGATGGAGCGGCCAGGAAGGAGGAAAAGAGGAAGATCTCAAACTATTCATGGATGCAGTGAAGATTAGATTAGGTGAGAAGGACTACGTGTGAGGCTGGAGAGGGGAGTAGGTGTGGCTCTGGGGAAGAAACTGTTCCTCAGTCTGTTGGTGGTAGTCCTGAAGGAGGTCATGCAGCGGTTTGTTGTAAGCAGAGGGTGAGATGGAGGCAGATGATCCGGTGTGGCGGCCCCTAAAATGAGCAAACCCACAGAAGAACATATAAAGCAATAATCTGAAGTCAGTGGAAATAATTGTTTTCTCTATTATTCTCTCACATTGTTGTGAAGGAATTTTCACCCACTCTTTACAATGTTACTTTAGTTCACTGAGTTTTGTGGGCAGTCGTTTATGCACAGCTCTCTTAACCAAATGACGTCACCTCTTTAAGATGAAGCCGCAGCAGGACGCAGCCTCGCCTTGTGTTGAAAATGCAGATTTCAATTGTGCTGAAAGACCAAATAAAGCCATGCTTTTTCTAGAATATTGTCCTCACAGGTGATGCACGTTTGGTGCAGGAAGAAATGGTATAAATATATATATATATATATAACAATCAGTACAGCGCTATAAGTTATACATAAGTTATATGGTTTTGCCTCTTTCATCATTTCGCATGTGTATTAAGCCCCACTGATGGAGGCGACTCCAGCAGGATTGGCTTTTGTGTGTTGTGGTTCCTTCATTTTTAGCTTCAGATTGTTTGATGCTTGACGGCGCAGTGAAATAAAAACTTCACTCGGACGTTAAACCTAAACAAACCTGTTTTGAAAATGAAAGGAGCAGAAAGTACAGATATTTGTTTCAAAATGTAAAGAAGTTGTCAGAAAAATAAATACTCAAGTAAAGTACAGATACCTGAAAAATGTACTTAAGAACCGCTATGAAGTATTTGTAAAATATTACTTCCCAGCTCTGATGACATCATGTTTTGTTGTTCAACTGTGGTTGTATTTGCCCAATTTTATGACCTGTTAAGAAGCTGAGTGTGCAGTTTCTTTTTACCATGACTGTATGAATCAGCACCCAACGCCAACTGTAAACTATCACAGAGAATGGATTTTTTTTTTGGGGGGGGGCAGCAGCTGCACCTGAAACTGGGAAGCAGATGTAGAGCTCTGATCTGCTATCACAGCCTCAGGCCTCACTGCCTCAACTGTCCACTCACCTGCCACTGGATCCTTTATCTTACTGACTGGACTTCTTGAGGGCAGCCAGGAAAAAGTCCTCCATCGAGTCTTCCGATTGCAAGACAGAAGGGCGATCTCTGTCTGGCATACTGAGCTCTACAAACCTAACGTTGTACACAACAGCAGTAACTTAATTATTAATAAATATCAGTTGTGTCACAGACCTGATCGGTCAGGAGTACCTCAGACAGCTGAAGCGTTACGCACAGAGGAACTTGTGTTGCAACATGTGCTTTACACCCAGTTGCTTCGGCAACCTTCTCATTTCTTTTATAGGACGCGCACAGACACACACAGTTGCAGTCAGAATGCAATAGAGAGCAAATACATCAGCATTCAGTGCTTCTTGGTAGGACACTATTGGATCTCTGAAACACCACTGCCACACACGCCCCCACCAGGAGCAGCATTCACTTCTACTAATGACGTCACACACCTGCAATTCTGAAGAGAAATCTTTGGGGGTGGGGGGGGTGGGGGTGATCTCTAGTCTTCCTCCTCCAGTCCTGCTGAGGGGACGCTGAGGCATTCCCAAGCCAGCTGGCCCTGGGCTCTAGGTTGAGAAACTCAAAGTAGAGTAGCACTACTCCTTTAATTTAAAAGGAGCCAGGAGGTGGTTTGTGCATCTGCCAAGGTGTCTCCATGCTAGGTCAGGTGTTTTGGATATGTTCCGTTGAGAGTGGACAGATCACAGTCTATCACAGGGTTAACGTAAATAATAAACTAAACTTTAACAGAAACTAGATGTCCAAAGATTTCTAGCCTTAAAAGGAGCGATGTGATTAGGGACAGATTTACATGTTCTGAAATGATCTGATATCCATCTGATCAGGGCATGATCAGATTTTAGACTGCCCATGGGCACCAGCTTGGTGGCCATTTAGGAATTAGAAAACCTTCAGACACAGTGCTCTGCTATTTTTTTCGATCGTGCCATGTTTATCAAACCAAACCAGGTCATTCCACCAGCTCCTTTACATCCCATCTCTGTGATAGGTGAGCCCTTTGAACATGTCATCACAGTCTGCCTTGGTGCCCTGCTGAAAGCTTGCCATCCATATCCACTAACCATAATGGGTGCTCTCAAAGTTTTCTGCCTATCACCCAGAAAGTCAGGGAGAGACTCCACCAAGTTTACTGAGTGAGACGAGGGTCTGCCATTGTTGTTGTTTGCCTTTCGTGAAACCGCACAGCAGCCATCGGGTTTTAGCCTGGCCGAGTTGGTTTTGGGCACATGAAGTGTGGACCACTGGGACTGCTGCAGGAGAGATGGCTTGCAGACCAGTGCTGCATATGTGCTGTTAGTGCCTTCAGGGAGAAGTTGCTCACCACTTGTGTGCTGGCAGGTAATTCCCCCACAATCTAAAATGAAGGGAAAATAGGATAAGAAAACTCTCAGGCACGTTTTTCAGCCTGGTGAACGTGTTCTGGTTTTCCTACCTGAGGTTTGTTTCAGTCTTCAAACTTAGTTTTGTGGGCCATACGATGCTGAGTACCCACACACACACACACACACACACACACAGATTTCAGCCCTTCTGCAGTTCACCTGGCAGCTTGATAATTTCACCTGATTTGCATTTCAATTTTATTAATTTTTTTGTCTTTTTCAGCTGGTTAAGCTCTTTCAGCAATTCACGTTTCAGCTCTCTGAAGCATTTCTCTGCATTTCAGCTCCAAACTTCCAGCTTTCAGCACTCATACTGCATTTTCTCCTGGAAATGCTTTTTCTAGTTTATATTACACAAACACAGGCGGGTCTGCCAAACCAAATTTCAGGGGGCCCACGGTAGGGCTAGGCCATTTATCATTCATGATAATACCAGTTAAAGAAACCTTGCCGGGATAATAAATTATATTGTGATTTGGTAATTTCGTGGCGTAAATACGTTACCCCACCACGCAGCGGATTTTGCTCATATGGGTCATGCAGTGTTTCCAACTTTAGGACTTTGTTGCTGGATTTAGCAGCTTTTCAGACCGCCTGCCCTTTTTTTTCTGCAAAAAGTGACAAGCGACAAATTTAATGAGTTTTTTGACGTCAGAGAGTTCTGGAAACCTGAAATCCTCCGCTGTCACAGTGTTTTGTATCTTCGTACTGCGTCCGTTCTTACGCTTTGGCGCTTAGCCTTTTGAGTTGACAATCATTGTGTTGCTGTCGATCCACTGTGGACTTCCGTGCCGCCATGCTTGGCGCTCATTGATGACGTAAAACGCAATTTTCATGGCGGGCAAGTCTGCATGCAGCTCCATCAGTTGATGCGTTCCTGGGCGGATGTGAGTCCCAAATTGTTGCCACTGGAATGGATCACCAAAATGTCAGGGGGCCTCTTTGAGGACAGCTCTTCATAAAACCACTTGACTTTGGTAATAAGTCCAAAATTCTCTCCAAACTGCTGGCGTGCTGCCCACTCTCCTCGTCTGATGTAGCTGGATCCAATGATCCAAACTACTCTCTGGTTTTGCTCTGTCCATTTCTTCCTTTGGGTGGTTCTGGCATTTTTCCACTGATATAGCCGCATCGCAACAGAAGAGGAGGTATTCATTTTTCTCCTCCTTTCTTTTTGGTGGCGAATTTCACTAATTTTGACCGTCTGTCTTTTGTGGGGACAAGTTGATTTCGTGGTTAGTGGAACCTGACACCTGGGTGGAATCGTCGTTAAGATGTAAAGCGTACATCTTTATCACGAGTTCCTCCATTTCCTTTTTGAAATTCATCTTAGTGATGACTTCAGGTGCTTTTGTCTTCTGGGTTTTTTACAGTTCGATGCCTCTGCCTTGTTTTGGGTTTGCCGATCGTCTTGTTTTTTGCCCCTGCCATCTTCTTGTGCAGGCTATCCAGCCATCTTCTTTTCACTTCTGAGGAGAAGCCTGCATTGTCACTTAGCTCAGCACTAACCTCCACTCGCTTTCTTTTGTGGGGATGAGTGGATTCTTGGTTAGTGGCACCTGCGTCCTGGGTGGAATCGTCGTTAAGATGTAAAGCATTCATCTTTATCACGAGTTGCTCCATTTTCTTTTCGAAATTCATCTTGTTGATGAATAAATAAAACTCCCAAAGAACTACTGTAAGGTCTTTCCTTTGTAGGGCACATTCATATAATTACGGCAAATGCTTCAAAGCATTCACAGTACTGTTCTTTCATATGTTTTTCGATCGTTAATAACTTCTGCACCATTTGTGCTATAGAAACCGTTCTGGCATCAAAATGTTCAGCTTCTTCCGGAGATTTATGCTCTCACTTTTCTGGTTTGTAACTTTTATAATTTACAAATAACACACACGCACACACACACATATATATCAGTGGCGGGCCGTGCATTTCACACCTAGGCCTTCAGTAGTGCTCCGCCTCAATAACTATTTTATGGCTATAAATGCAGTTTATGCAGAAATGCAGTATAAAGAGCTGTTGCATTGCAGAT
>VUQK01042213.1:0-12765 GCA_015106715.1 Bujurquina vittata
GAGGATTATCTCAAAACCCAAAACGAGCCCCATTTTGAAACTGCTCTCGTGACTTCATTTGTGAACACAGGAAAATAAAAATGACACCACTGTTTAGAGCCGGTCCTTGTGACGCTCACAGTTCAAAAATAATTTTGATAGGAGCAACGGATTTTGATTTAGAAGCATTTGTTCGACACGTGCGCTAAGGCAAATTCAACAGGGCTCTGCCACAGTGCCTGCATTTTCAGTTGGCAGATCAAAACGTGTAGGAGCATTCTGATTGGCTGATGATACTTCAAAGGGATTTGTGGAGCATGTAAGTGGTTCAAAGCATTTCAGCTCCGATCTTTCAGCTGCACTGCGTTCACAGTAGCATTTTCTCCAGGAAATGCTTTTTCTAGTTAATAAAGCGTTCGTAACATTATTAAAACCAACGATTTTCTCATGTACAGATCAGTAATGAACTAACCGCTGTTGACATTAGCTAATCGTAAACTACTTGCCAACACAGCCAATATACACTTTACAAACTAGCTGCAACTCAAAACAACTTTTAAACGTACCTTTTCCTCATCGTTAAATTCCAGACTCGGTTAGAATTACAGGTAAAATAATCTAAAAATGTAGAAAATCTGTTGCGACAGACCGTCGCTTCTGCGTCCCAGTCCGTTTGTACAGTTCGAAATACGTGTCCTGTTCTCTGATTGGCCCGTTCTGCGGGTGCGCGTGTTTCGCACACCAAACCGGCCCGCTGGAAGTTTCTTCAACCCACAAATAGAACGAACTGCACGTTGCCAAGAAAACAAGCGCACCGACTTCACGGAGGGTGCACTGATGTCATGTAGGAAAATACAGAAGACACTTGTTAATTTTAGACTGTGACTACATAGAAGAGCAACGAAGATGTTAAGAAACGTTTATTCACTTTATACATCTTTACAGTTCTTGCGTCACCAGAAACAGACCAAAATTAAGCATTTCTTTATCTTTAACGTCGGTGCTGGAGAGAACGCATGACAAGTGGCTACAGGAATGTTTGTCCATAACGAGGTGCTGCCACGCTTCATACATGGCTGTCCAGCATAGCCTCCAAGAGTCTGGAACTGTTTGTAATTGCTGTTGTTACCACAATGAATTTATAACCTGAAACAACAAAAAAGAAATAAATGAATAAATAGAAATGATAGTTACTTTCATCTTTTCTTTTACTCAGTATCTTCTATATAATCACCTACAAGAACATGAGACAATCTTGACTGGCTTTGCCATAAACTGGGTCTATTCTGAAGAAACCAACTGCATTTTATCACATCTCCTGGCTCTAATTTTTATTCATCTATTTCTGCTTAAATGGCCCTATACACACCATTGTGATGTTTACCTTTCTCTCTGCCGAGGAACCGAAGGGCAGAAATCTCAGAGAAGGTACATCCACCGAGGAACATGACCAATATAATACGCCGAGTGTCACTCTTTCCCTTTGAATCTGCTCCATTGTTGCCTAATTAGAGAAGGAAAACCTTCTGCAGTGATCAAAAGCATCTTTTCTGTTTAAGCATTAACCTCAAATTAATCCATTATATCCTGGTGAACTAACCTGTAATGGCAAATTCATGCCCATTTAGCAACCTGGTGACTTCTTCAAGTCCTGCCCAACCGTCTCGCTCTAGCACCTATACAGCATATGTGAAGGATAGAATTAAAAAAGAAAGAATCTGGCTCACAGATTTAACGTAGCCTTCTGGTTCACTCGCCTGCTCGATGAGTTTGCAGCTCAGAGGGACGTAGGCACCGCTAAAGATATAAGCCATGTCTCGAGGGATACGCAGGTCATATTCTTCATCCGTCTTTGGCACCTTTATGCAATTTATGACAAGTATGTTACCATATGCAAGAATTAGTAGTTAAAAACAAAATGCCTTTGTAAATAGGATGTACTGCCTTTTTTTTAACAACATGTCAAGATTTATTAAAGAACACATCTTACTTTGTGCCATAAATACTGTACTATGGCAGATGCTCATATTAAACGTGCTTAAAGTTTCAAACAGTGAGGTCAATGTATTTGCAATCCCTGTGTGGCAGCGGCTCAGTCTTCAGATGCTCTAAACTCTGATTCAGATTTATTTTACTTTTGGCTCTGTATGATGGCGATCAATAGAAGATCAATTACGATTATTTTGAACCATCAACCATGCAAAGCTGTTCTGTTATAGTCCAGGAATACAGGTCCCCCTCAACAATAATTTACCAAGTTAAGTTTTCTGCTCAAGGCTCTGAAATTGCTCTTCTTTGCCAGAGAGGAAAAAGCATCTGTCAGTTTTCCTGGAAAAAAAAGAAAAAAAAAAAGAAGAAGAAAACAGTCAAATCAGATTTCCTTTTTGATGCACAAAATAATCCAGGGTCTCCTGGAAATGAAGGGGCCAGTTTTACCTGCAGTTTTATCATTAACTAGCTTGCCCACTTTGCTCTCCATGACAGTGAGTGTCTCTCCCGGCTGCTGCTCAACCAGCAGCCCCAGCTGCCTCAGGTTGGAAAAAGTGAGCAGGTGATCCACTCCATAGCTCTAATGAGGCCATGCAGAGAAAAATGTTCAGCATTAGCCCAGTGTCATCAAAATGAAGACACTTAAAAGCCAAAGCTGGCAGTAAAAAGCAATCTGCAGGTTGCCTGAGGAGCCCCAAAAATATTCAATCTTACTAAAGACCCAGATCTTTGAAAACAGGCCTGTAATTTCCTCAAACTGCTGCAGGCTTTTTTTTTTTAAAAGCATTCCTCAAATAGATGGAAACAGAATATTTTCAACTACAGATTGATTTACATTTCATGCTCCAGCAAAGGGGTGGACTACATTATATATTTTTTTGCCCAGAGGGCCACACACTGGATAAAGGAAAAAATACACAGTGCTGAAATAAATTGAACTTTAGGCAGATTATTTTACAAGAGGATATTTGCTATGTGTGTCTCAGTTATTGTAATATCACAATGAATAGATTATCTGTCATAAAACATGCTTGTCTGATGAATGAAAACCCATTGCATTATAGATATGGAATCAAAATGTATTTTACTTGTTTGGCTGCTTGAGGTTTAATACCTTTGCAGCAGAGGTCAACATCACTGAATGAAAAAAAAATACACTACATGGATTAAAGTACTGGGCCACCGATGGTGCTTTCACATAATTGGAAGCATAGAATAGTCCAAAATATCTTGGTAAGCTAAAGCATTAAGATTTTTCTTTAGTGGAACGAAGGGGCCCAGGCCAACCTGAGAAAAACAACGCTACAGTGTTATCTTATTCGTCCTCCAAAACATTATAGTTGAATGCATAAATAATAAATCATTTTTACAGGACCATCATTAACAATGCTGCATTTGATCAAATTTGAGGGTTGTTTTGTTTTCCTATGAGAACATGATGGGGATAATTGAGTTGGTCTACAGGCCATATTATTCTCATGTCTATTTTAGTGACTATTTATGGTATTTATCCATATTTAATTGTTACTTCAAGAACTTTAAGAGCAGGGCAATGCTTACACAAAAAAAAGAGTGTGTCCTACTTGTTACTTTTTACTATTCCTGTTTTCATGTTCACAAAGCATTTATATAACTGAATAGATAAATCTCCCAGCAAACAGGCTGCAATTTTATTCACCAAGAGCTCAAAAAATGAGAGGTATTAGTGTTTTATTGCACAAATCCCTTACATCCATCATCACCCTACATGCAGTAAATCATTTGAAGGGAACAGACATGAACAGAAGACAGCATATTTTTCAAAGACATTAGCAGAAATACAACTTAAGATAAGAGTCAAAAATCTTCCACCATGACAAAAAACACTTTCAAAGGATTTGTTGTACCTCACCTGCAAATACTGTGCTTTTAATGAACGGTAGTCTTTTGGCAGCAGTCCTGTGGCAAAATAGTATCACAACAGTTGCAAACACAGCAAGACAACAGGTTTGGGTCTCTGACAAAACAATGAAAGACAATTCACCGTTTTCCGTGATAGACAGCAGACAAAGCAGCCTGAGACTTTCTACCATGGAGACCTAGAGAAGAGCAAAAAATAATTCAGATCAGGTGTTTTTTTCTGTAGTGTGTTTATTTCTAGACTCTCTTTTAAGCAAACTCACCTGTCTGTTGATGTGTTCCTCTATGTAAGAAATGCATTCACGGATTTCAAATCCTTCAAGTAACACTGGGAAAACACAAGGAATCAGGATTTTCATTAGTAATCACTAAAATCCTGCCCTGGGGGTTTAAAAATTACAAACTGTTATTTCTGACAACATACAGTATCCGACATAACCAAAATGAGCTGACCCTAATGTATAGACACCACTTAACTTGCAGCACGGGGAGAGGAACACTCACACAGATATAGGCATGTTTGTTTAGCTAAGAGAGGATTTTACTTCAATGGATAAGTGGTTAAGAAAATAAATGGTTGGATGACCTCACAACTAAGTGCCAAAACCTAACATAAACCCAACTCTAACTTTACTTGCTGAGGTTTAAGTCATCATTGGCTACGATCCCATTCTAGGTAGTGCAGGAATATGCAATTTGTGTTTTCATTAAACCGTTCTTCTCCCATGTCTTGGCAATCAAGGAACACAGAAAATAAGTTGTTGCTGTGATACTGTGACCACTTCTGACCAGGGAAATAATGTTGCTGTTTCAATGATGCTTGCTGGATTTATGACTGCACGTGATGCATTTATTCCTGAGGAGGCTGCGGTCTTTTAACATCTGCAGGTAACTCCTGGAGATGTTTTATCAGACTGTTGTAGCGAGTGTCCTGTTTTACACCATGGTGTGCGCGGGGGGGGGCACAAACTACTGGACATTATGGATGATGCCAGTCACCCTCTGCACACTGTCATCAGCAACCAGAGGAGCCTGTTCAGTGACAGACTGCTGCTTCCCAAGTGTAGGACTAACAGACTGAAGAACTCCTTTGTCCCTCACGCCATCAAACTGTACAGCTCCTCTCTGGGGGGGGGTAACAGAAGGACAGAGGGGGGAAAGGAAGGAGCAGCAGCCTGAGTCTGACCATAAACACCATAAATACAGTGCAATATAAATGTACCTTAGTTTTATTATTTATTATCTATTTATTCTATTTTATTCTATTCTATTGCTGTATATTCTTGTATATTTCTTGTATATTTCTTGTATATCTGAAACTTTATTTCTATCTTTCTCTATTTTATGTATGTGCTAGTGGAACTTTAATTTCCCTGACGGAAACCTCCCCAAGGGATTAATAAAGTTTAATCTAATCTAATCTAATCTGTAAATTACAGTTCTAAAAAGTCTCTAGTTCATCTTTAGCTCATACAAACACCAGCAGGTTACCTACTGAAATAACAACACTGCGACATCAGACGCACACATCTGTCAGCCAAGTCTTAGGAGGTCTTTCATGCTCTTGCATACATACGAAACCAACACTCACTGTGTAGTATGTAACAAAAACATGAGCATTGGTTTGGGCTTTCAGGTATTAATATCCTTTAAATATAACCTGAATGTAATAAAGACTATAGTAGAGTATTCTTACAGTGTTCTGTCTTCAGCAGCTCCTGAAAGTCCTGCTTTGTTTTCTTCTTCATTATCGACTCACTGGCACCAATGTCTGGAAGAGAACGTTCTTCAGCGATGCAGATAATACTTAGAATCAGATTTGTGGTACAGCGCTGAAACACTCACGCAGGCTCAGCAGTCGATGTTCCTGCTTTAACCCTTTTAACTCCTCTGACACAAACATCTTCATCTGCTTTAAGTCCATCCCCTGACGTTTCTGTAGAATCATAAAAAAAAAAAAACAAGATAGAAAGTGTCAGCTATTTCAACCAACACAGGTGCAATGACAATGGCAGTATGAACAATTACTCACATCATATGCAGTCTGCAGATTCCTGGCTTTCTGACTGAGAAAACCAAAGACGTTGGAGAAATGCTCATTTCTGATTTCACTGAACACCTGTGAAACATTTGACAGATTAGACTTAAGTTAAAATCGTGACAATCACCAGTCTGCAGCTGAGTGCTAATGTCAGCCTTACCTTATCCTGAGAATTCAGCATGACTTTCAAACTTTTGTCAGAGGAGGTAACATCAGGTCCAAACTCCACACATCCTATACAGCAGACACAAAAAGCAGACACAAAAAAAAATTAAAAAAAACTAAGAATGTGATGGCAAAATGCTCTGTTCAAGGCTTCAAATATGGGACTGCAAACCAGTGCATGACATCATGGTGGTTAAATCCAATTTTATATAAAATGCTTTCTGTATGCATTTTCATTTAAGTGGCCACCAGTGACATATTTGTCATAAGCAACACTGTGAAAGTGTGTGGATTTCATCAAATAAAAAGCTGACTGGCAGTTTACTTGTACGTACCACATTTTATTCTAAATATATCATCGACGAGTCCTTCATAGACAACTTGTGAGCACAGAGGAGTGACAAAGTCCACGTCTGCAAAGACAATGACGACATTAGGATGGGAAGAAAGAAACACCATGGCCTCTCACCCTCTAAAAAAAGAAGGATGCTTGTCTCCTCACCTCTGTCAATAAGAAAAACATTCCCTATTTCAGCCTGACGAGCTTTTTGTTCTCCCCGTTCTACCTGCTCCCTCCATGACTCATACGCCATCTGGTATCAGACAGACAGAATTAAACAACAGCTCGATACAGGTGAAGGACAAACTGGATGTGAGGAAGTTAAACCAGTTTGATGTGACTAGTGTTTGGTCTCTAATCGTACTGCACCTTTGAACAGCGCCCGATCCCGTAGACCTTTGAGAATGGGCCATACAGGGAGTAAAGGAGGTGGAGAGCGCTGCCGGCGGTCCTCAACCAACGCTGGTCTCCAGCCTGCACAAATACAAGTCTTATACGCACTATCAGAGGATTTGTAGTTACACTACTAATTCAACAGGTCCCATGTGAAGCGGTAGAATTATTTGTTTCAATGTGTGACATGGTGATTAATAACATATTATTGACACTGCAAGACCCAGCCTTCCTTTGTGCTGTCAAAACCTGGCTGCTGCTTACACTAGTAATTCCTCTGGAAGACGTAAAGGTGTACTTTCACAGGACTGACTACAGCCCCATGAAAACCTTTCTTTTGTTTTTTTTACGTTACTATTTTTGAAAATTACTTAAACCTGCAATAACTGACTTTTTTTGGTCATAGCCAAATTTTTCTGTTAACTTTTAGGTAGAAATGATGAATTTGACAGCAAACAGTGTATATCTGCATCTAGAAGACACAGAGCAAAAATAACATTACCTTGAAGTTGTGTTTGTATCCAGCAAGAGCATGTGAAGCCAATATTCACTTTCTTTAACTTTGTTATTTTGTCACCCAAAGGTAACAGCTGGCTCATTAGCTGCTCAGTGCTCCACTCATCTAGTCTATTAACTGTGTCTGTCAGCTGTTTGATGATGAACAGCACTGAGATGCAACTAGAACAGTAAGGTGGGCTGAATACCTTAACAGCTAACCTCAGGAAGCTGCAGATTCAGCTCATTATTCTCTCTAGGCTCGTCACTGCCACAGAGTCTATTCACACTAGCAAATTATTGTGACAAACATTTTTACTATGAAGGGATTTAAATTGCCAGTTCAATTATTAAACAAAATAAGTAACTGGCCAAAGGCTTAAGCTACTGAGCTTTTCCAAGCCTCTATTTACCAGGAAGTTGTCTCGAAAGAATTCTGGCAGCTCCAGACTGATGACGTCATCATCAAGTGGAAGAAGGTAGAA
The DNA here is from genome assembly GCA_015106715.1 of Bujurquina vittata. NCBI lineage: Eukaryota > Metazoa > Chordata > Actinopteri > Cichliformes > Cichlidae > Bujurquina > Bujurquina vittata. The sequence goes on from VUQK01042213.1 coordinate 7,787, forward strand.
AGCCCATTCATCTGTGGTCACATCTACAGGAAAGGCAAAAACAGCTTTTACACTTCTTTTCACTAACACTCATCATTCCTACAAAAAAAAAAAGAAGAAGAAGAAGAAGCTTACCACCAAAGGTCCCCTGCTCCTCTAGCATAGCCTCACAGGCGTAGAACTGGTTCCACAGAGAAGGGTCAGCAGGTCAATATCAAGAACTTGAGCCAATACAAATCCAAGCAGTGTGGCCACAACAGAAGAATGGGAAATACCTTCTGTGGGGTAAAGATGATCTTGTATCTTCTAAATTTTCCTCCTGCCTTGTCTGCATTCACCACATCTGCAACAATAAATAATGCAGACGTCACTTTGTTTATCTAAAAGTTTGTACTAATACCATCAAGCCAAGAGAAGATGGAAATATTTCCATTTACCACAGATCCATTTCACAGTTTGTATTCTTGGTCTGATTAGAAAGCAGAGCCTGTAAAAAGAACAATGCCGCATTATCAGCTAGTTACATCGTGTGTGTGCGTGTGTGTGGCTCTGTATTATTAGTATGAAGGTGCAGAGCTCACTGATCTGAGGTGCTGATAACAGGTTTGTTCTCCACTTTGTATAGTTTGTCAACTTCATGTTGCTGCCAAATAAAGGGGGAAAGTGCTTTTAAAAACATGTTGCAACTGTAGCATTTCTTGAGAGATGCTTTATCAGAAGAGGCGACACAGTTAGTAGTTCACCTTTAGAGTTGATACATTAGCAATCCGATCCAGAGGGCTCATCAAGTCTGCCTCAATGAAGAGATCTTTCTTCCCAGGCAGCTGTGAGACAAGACGGGAACTTGTAAGACAATCTGTCCAGGCACAAATACACACAACAGAGGATCCTTTGTTTTGTTGTAGTCTCTGTTTTTTTGTCTTTACCAAGTCTGAAGGACGATACATATTCTTACATGTGGTGTGCGTGCGCACAAGATCTCCACTGATTTTGAAAGTCCATTTTTGCGTAATTAAATAATTAAAATGTAAAACAGAGTTTGGAACAATGTTTAATTTTTTCTAGAAAAGGCTAAGCAGTTTTGGGACTTTCCTGAGCAATTACAGCAGCAGTATGTGTATGCGGTAGTGACTGAGGATAAGCTACAGAAGCATTATTTATTCATGCATTTATTTGAAGATAGTACAAAGCCAAAGCTTTAGATTTTGAAACTGAGAAACGTCATTGTTGCCAGGAACAGAGGGACAAGAGAAGACTGGAAAGAAAGTTTCTAATTGTTCCCACAAATAGTAATTCTTTCATTAGCAACGTAAATAAATACAGAATTACAGAGAAAGAGAGAAATAAAGATGGTGGGAAAGGAGTTGAATATATAAAAACATTTCTCAGTTTAAAATCTCAAGAGATCAGTGTCAGAGGTTCAAAATAACCAATACCAACAGACTCTATATAAGTGCAAGACTAGTAATGTTGTGGGTGTGGAGCTTGATGAGCCTTCACACCCTCTCCATATCGTACTGGCCACAGGAGCACATTCAGCTAAAGACTCACTCCCCCACGATGCACCAGAGAACGCCACAGGAACGCATTCCTAACTGTGGTCATCCAATTTTACAACTTCTCCTTTATGACACCTGGACCATTTTCACTTCTAATAACTTATATATATTATATTGTACATAGAATTGTTTAAACTTTGAATATTTAAAATTGCATTTTGTGTGACTTAGTTTTACTTTTTTTATATAAAGAGTTTACATTTTCTATCTTTCATATTCATTTTAATTAGACCCCACTGAAAAACATTAAACCCTCCTACTACCTGTGCACAGAGGTCTGAGGTACCTTCCAGGAATGGTGACAGCATTTTTCAGAGAACTGATTGGTCATTAGGTGGCAATTTCATACTTGGTGAACTAATCTGGTGGCATCATGAATTACCATGGCAATATGATTAAGAAGTGAACCATCTTTGTAGTACAGAAAACCCAGGGTTAACGCTTAAGTTCCCTGGACAAGATGAAATCCTGCTTCATAGTATATACTGTATGACTGCCCCTCCCTGAGCCTGACTGTTCAGGTCATCTGATTGTTGGAATTTTCTCTCTAATGTTATAGGGTCTTAAATTGTCTGTATATAGTTAAATGATGGAAGCATAATAAAAAGGCTCTGTCATATGCATACTTTACATGCCAGTCATATTACTGATGGGTATGTCTTCAGTAGAAGCCAGGTGGCAACCACTCGACCCAAATTAAGCAGAGGCACATCCCTGTGACTTGCTCCTACCTGTTCCAGTAGGTAGATGAGCTGATCTTTCGCCAGTCTCTTAAGCAGGGAGAAGTCAGGGAGCTCCGGGGAATCTCTCCTGGCACTGTGAGCCATCCTGGACACACGACGGAGCTCGGACAACAGTCACTCATCCACTACTGGCAAAAAAGGAGAAACACTCATATACTACAACATAAACACATTGCGCTTTAACAGATGCTACAACCAGCGGAAACACACAATAAGACATTCAGAGATCTGTGCTGATTACCCTCCCTGCTGGCTTAGCCTCAAAGCTAAAAACACATTCATTATAGAAATGATCGTATAAAGCGTGGAAAATACTGACATTAGTGTGTAAAACTGACCCGCCAAAGTATCAAATAAATACCAGCAATTCGACGACATGCGTCTTGCAAAACATAACGAAAAAGGGATTTTATCTCATGATAGCAGATACCTGCTTCCGTAGCTAAAAGACCGGAATTGATCCCATAACCAGCTGTTTCTGCCCGGATACTACTAAGAAGGGACCGCTACACTTTTGGTAAGGAGAGGTTGAAATCCAAATCACCGAACTATCCCCGGTTTTCTGGCAATGAGCTCCACGAGATTTTGTACCATGAGCTCAGACGCAGCTTTGTTGTTAGAAACTGTTCAATTTGCCGCAGAGAAACACCGTAATCAGCGACGTAAAGACCCAGAGGGAACGCCATATATAAATCACCCCATAGGTAGGTATGTTTTCAATGTAGTGTGACGCCTTCAGGGGGTGTGCGTAAATCTGGGAAGTCTCACTCTTAAAGTTTTTTTGTTTTTATTTTGTTTTTTTGAATAATTTCTGATGTTTAACCTGAGAGTATTAGAGGAAGTAGAATTAAAACCCAATTAGACCTCGAGCAGTAAAGTTATCAGGGGTTACTCGCTTACTCCACCTATATCAGTAATAATACATGTTTGCCATTAAATAACAACAAATTGCTTTGCGGAAGGCAAACCTATATTTAATTTAAAATTAGTATCGTTATTTTATAGTAGCCTGCTGTCTAACAGTGATTTTACACTATAATGCATTTTCAACTATAAATTGTTTCGCTTAACATATAACGTCGTTTGAGGTGGAGCTCGGTTTATGCGGTTTTTGTTTAGACGCCTGCTTGTAGAATTTGACAGCATCTAGTGGCGCAGTTGTAGATTGCAATTAACCGAATCTCTCCCCCACCACTCTGTTATTCTTCGCTGAGCTAATAATAACAGGTGTTTTTCCTGTAAGGGCTCCAGACAGACCACTGAGGCACACACCAAAAATAATACTGAAAAACATAAAATACTATTTCTGTTCTATATTTATTTACCTCTGCTCATTCATTACTATCTCATTTAAATTTTCCAATTATTTATTTTTATACGTTATTTTGCCTTTACTTTCTGACCTTTTTTATTTCCCAAAAAGTTTTTATTTTGTTAGTATTTATATACTTATATTTATTTATGCATTCTGCTTCATTATGCAGGTGAGCACCTAGTGATTGCTAGAAATATATATGTAAATAAATCTCTTTTGAGAGTATGGGTCACTGATTTTGCTTATCCTGGCTGTAGCTAGCAGTGTCATTGATGGGCAGCCATGTGTTGGCCCTGTGTGTAAAGGAAGTTGTTGGTAGTACATCCACCTCTGCTTTGTAAACTGTACTTTCCTTTTTTGAAGAAGAGGGCTATGAGTTGTGTTTTCTACATTCTACAAAGTGTTGGAGGAACTCTTTAGGGAGAATGAAACATGTCTGAGTGTATATGACAGAGAGTCTTCTTGTTCTCCAAGTGACTTCTATTAGCAGCTGGAAACAGCGAAGCTTCTTGTTGACTGTCCTCTCTGCTGCTCACAGCTCTCTGTGTGTGCTTTTAAGGAGTCGCGAGAATCCTCAGCCACGAAGGGGGAGTCACAGACATCGAGGTTTTGCAAGTGAGTTACTAATTGTTGTCAGTCACAGTCATGGGGATGCATTCTTGTATCTGTGAGCCTGTGTTCTTCCCTGCCCTGCAGGCTGCTCTGCTTCATGACACAGTGGAAGACACCGACACAACCCCCGCAGAGCTGGAAGCTAATTTTGGGGTGACCGTGTCTCGCATTGTTCAGGAGGTGACAGATGACAAAAGTCTGTCCAAACAGGAGAGGAAGCGTCTACAGGTGGAACACGCACCTCACTGCAGCCAACAGGCCAAATTGGTTAAACTGGCTGATAAACTGTACAACCTGAGGGACCTGAACCGCTGCACTCCAGTTGGTCAGTAAAAAAAATAAAAATTATATATATATATATATATATCAGTAACGATTTCTCTAGGGGAAGCTTAGCTTCCCCTAAAATGTCAAAAAATAAGTGATCAAATATATACTGTTGTGTGTACATGTCATTGACTAAATATGCGCTAAAACGCGCTCAACTTTTGTTCACAATCAGCTTCTTATCACTGGTAACGACACGGCTTTCCTCTCACTCAATCCCGCAGCTTCACAGTACTTTAAACAGCTCGGACGCTGAGCGTTCACAGAGTCCTATAGCGCAGCCCAATCTGCTGCGAAAGGAGACAAGTCATTGGATAAATGCTGGCCTTTGTCCCGCCCACGGACGCTCAGCGTCTCTGGGGGTCTATGGGGCAGTGGGCTGGCTTCGGCCTGCCCGGACGCTCAGCTTCTGCATGATGATTGGATGATCTGTCTGAGGCTGAA
>VUQK01042224.1:0-14702 GCA_015106715.1 Bujurquina vittata
TGGATGGATGGTTTGACGGATGGATGGATGGATGGTAGATGGATAGATGGACTGATGGATGGATGGATGGTTTGACGGATGGATGGATGGATGGATGGATGGATGGACGGACGGACGGACAGATGGGAGGATGGATGGATGGATGGTAGATGGATGGATGGATGGTAGATGGATGGATGGACAATGGATGGATGGATGGATGGATGGTAGACGGATAATAGATGGATGGATTGACGGATGGATGGATGGACAATGGATGGATGGATGGATGGATGGTAGACGGATGGATGGATGGATGGATGGATGGACGGATGGATGGACAATGGATGGATGGATGGATGGTAGACGGATGGATGGATGGATGGATGGATGGATGGACGGATGGTCACACAGACCAGAGTTAGTCATGTATTGTAGACATAAGCAAACTCTGACCTACTGTGTACACGACGCTGTGTACGCGGTATTTTAGTTGTTGGAACTGATTTGTATCAGCAGATAAAGCCAGTACATAAAAAAGGTGAGTTTCCAGTTTTATTTATAGAAGTGCGGAAATAGTCCAAAATGTCTATAGTCATTGAAATGTACTACACTACTAGATGAGAATAAACTGAGAATGAGAATCAATGAGAATAGAGTATTGTGTTCAGTTTATGGGCTCATTTTCTATCCCATTTTACTGCATCCGTCACAGCTCTGCTGTCTGCTGCACAGCTTTATTTATACATAAGGTCTTTTCTTTTGTCTCCGCCATGAGTAGCTGGGCTTACAAGGGACTCAACATTTAAATGAAATTGTCACGTTTCCACACTGGATCAAACAAAATGCTACAATGCTCAAAGAAATTAATTTAGTATTTTAGAATCATAGTCTCAGTCTAACATTTTGCTTGTTCGCTGTCTGACTGAGTCTTCCTCCTCAACATCCCATAACAGCCTTCGATAAAGCCATTACTGATTCCTTATGAAATGCTTATTGGGATAGTGGAGGGATTTATGCATGTAACATGGAAGGTTATGGAGTTCACACTATTTCACACTGGATATGTTTGGTGACAGCGAGCTGTAATGGACTGAAAGGTGCAAATCCATACGGATTTACTATAGGAAGCAATAAAACTTGTTGGTCTCTTCTTTCAGCTGCGGACCCTGGAAGGTGAGGAGACATTTCTTTCTAAGACAGATTTCACATAATCACAAATGTGTGATTTTGTCACCTTCTACCAAACACATTAAAATGTGGCTGCAGGTTTCACGGTTATATTTTAGTATTTGATGTGGCTCGTTTTAGACGTAAAAATTCAAATTTACCCAACGATTGTGTTAGCGTATTCATCTTTTCATCAATATTGTTTTACTGACTGCAACAAAATCCATTCACACCTCCTCCCTCATAAAATGCTTTCTCGGTAACCTGCATCTCTCTTCAATTTCTTCTCAATCTATCATCGTACACATTATTATTTTTCATCTTTTTAATTCTTCTCTTGGCTTTTTCTTGTTTCTAGCTCAACTGCATTTCTCAAAAAGACCATTTGGGTTTCTGTCTCTCACCCACACAGTGCTCATTTCTTTGCTCCACTGCAAATGAAATAAACAAGCAAAGCTGCTAATTCCTGTGAGCCTTCAGCATTACAATATGTGACTAGAGACTTTGAGCTTCAGTATAAAAGCCATTTAGCAAAATCACTTCTGAAACAGTGTCGTGACCTGCAGCTCTGAACACTGCAGCCTCTTAAGCTTGGATTGTGTCAGCGAAGGACACAAGTTGTGCCCCGGTGTGAACAGCTCTGCTCCTCCTTTCTCAACATCACAGAACAGCATCAAAATCCTGCTTCTGTGGTTCTGACAACCGTGCAGAAACCAAAGTTAACAAGTAGCATATTTCCACATGCTAATTCTCTCTCTCTAAGTACAAGTACACCAACAGTATATTAATACCAACATGAACATGCCCAGCGGCTAACTCTATCCTCTACAATTTAATCAAAATGATGCACTGATCATACTTTCTATCTGTTTTAAGTGGAGGGCTTTTTTAAAGGTTCACTGTGGTCAGCACAAGTTATAATTGTGTAATAAACTCAAGGACACGTTTTGCACATTTGTCAGGCTATCTGAAATAAAGTCCCATGACTCATACAACCAATTTCAAAACTAAAGGCTAATTGTAGACTAGCAGCTTTACTGAAACTCATGTTGGAGGCAGCTCTTGCAGGACTCTCGGGAGACTACAGTTTGTGTCTTGCTTTTTATTGAAGCACCAAAACATTTTGATTTGGTTTAGGAAAGAGTTTCAAAAGAAGCACTTTGTCACAATCCAAAAATGGGACACTTGCATGATAGCTTGTAGAAGTCCAGCGAGTGGAGGCTGTCTGACTCCCAACTCGACACATGCCGACTTGTTCAGAAGCCTTGTCCAGCCCCATGGGGATAAATGCATGGGCATCCTGTCAAGGTTGGCAGGCAGAGTGCGGACTCGAAAGGCAGACATAAACTTAAAGCAGCTTTAATGCTGAGTTCATTCCAAAAACACAGAAAACTCCAGGAAGCAGAACAGGAGTTAAACATCCAAAAGCACAGATTCTCCAGCACAGCAGAGAACAGAGGCTCACACAACCATGAAGGAGAACATGGCAAGCACAAGCGAAGTCTGAGACAATATAGACGCACAGGATGATGAACCCTCGTGACCCTCAGGCTCAGGTTCAGGCTTTGGCTCAGGTGAAGCAGGACCCACCAGCTCTGGCTCAGGGGGCCAGAGTGGTGCTGGAGACTGTGGGGACACAGGAGTGTCAGTCTCCTCTGACAGCAGGGCTCATAGTCGACTCCTCAGTGACTGGAGCAGTCGCAGGGGCTAAGCTATCCTCACCCTGGAAACAGGAACAGGTTCAGACTCTGGGACGGCTCGCATGGAGCTACATAACAAATCATCTTTGGACCAGCTGTACAAAACACAACTTCAGAATGAGCTGGCCGGGAAACATCAACAGTCTCTGAAGGGAGCAGCAATCTAAGGAACCAATAGTCTCTGGGGTGGCTGGCTCATGAGCAGAAAACACCTTTATCATTTCTGCACTGGACCCCAAACACAGCTGGTTCAGAAACACAACACGGAGGCTTTTCATTCCTGGTGCTAAATATGCTAATATTTGACAGAAGACATTGTTCTAGCTAAAAGTTGTTATGAGGTGTATTTTTTTTTATTTTTGGTAAGTTGTTTGAATCTGCTTCACCTGCTTTATGCTGAGCTACGCTGACCACAACCAGACACCAGTTTGGCTCTTAATACATCAACATATCCCTTTTTTTTCATCCTGCTCTCAAAAAGATAGCACACAAGAAGCTCACCCAACATTTACTCCCTAGGTTTTTGGAATGGCAGTGCTCCAAAGAGGCAAAAGACAGCAGAATACAGCATTGTATGACAAAAACGCACTAGCAGTTGGGAAAGGTGTAGATATAAAGTCTAAAGCGATACTCTTCTCAGCTATGTATGGGAGCTGTCATGCTTCAAAGCCATGATCCTAATCCTCCTCCGCTGGCCAATAATTACCCAATCATCTGATGAGAAGAAGTGGAAGGTCCAGGGCTGGATGTGGGTTGATCCCTATAACATTTACATAATCCCTTTTTTTCCCCTAAAAGGCAAAAAGAACTGCATGTGGAGTCAAAAGTGCACATTGGGTGTTTTAATGACAGAGAGGAGCTGAAAACTTTAGAGCTAGCCAGTGGCATCTCATTAATATATACACACAGGCTGGAGCCGGTGTTAAAGGATGACTACCTGCTGCCATATTCCACCTCAGTCACTGCTGATGTACTGCAGCTGAAACGAGTGGTGATGAGGAAGGAGTGGATCGAGGCAAGCAGCGACTGATGTTATAATGATAGTGGGTTTCCTCCCAGGGCTGCTGCCTCGCTGCAGCAAAGCTGTAGGTCTGGCGCAAACCTGCCGAGCACTAGGAACATTTTCTTTGACTTCGGAGATGAGGACAGCTACATTCCTCACATAGCAGTAAGAGGCATGTTAAGTAATGCAGAGTTTTAGTGCTTATACCAACATCAAGGTAAAAGCTCTCTGCTCACTGATGATTTTCAGGGAGTTTATTCTTCTGGGATGTCCACGTGTTTGACGAGGTATTCATATCTAGCTTAGAATTTAAAGTGCCCTGAGGCAGCAGTTTGTTGGGATTTGGCACAATTTAGCCTCTTAATATCTACCGGCTACCCGGTGACCTCGTTATGGTTAGGGTCACATGCAGTAAAGCTCTTACAGCGACCATTAGCGACCCTTGGTTCAGATTGCACCATATAGTTAGCCAATGACTTAAACTCTTTAAATTCGACAGAACAGCAGTGAGCTGTTTGTGGACAGGGTTGGGATTAGCTTTACATTTACCTGTTTGGCACATCCAAATGAAGCTCTTATCATCGCGGGCCAGCACCATGTAAGAGACGTGAGACATGATCAGAAAGGTAGCATCGGATTTCTAAACAGTGCTTTTTAGTTCGTCTTGGTTTAGTTTGTGGCTGAACTGCAACCCAATCTGATCCCTTCCCTCAAGTAGTTCACTGGTGATGTGAGCTTAGTGAGGTCAGTGGACTCAACTTATTGCTTAAATGAGATTTTGAGGTCTCTAAAATTCTTGTATAAACAAACGTGAATTTTATGAAAAGCTGTTCATCAATAAATGTGAAATGTTTCCATCTTGTGTTCTTCAGAGCCTGAAACCACTGACCATCTACTTTTTGAATGTTCCTATACTAAAGTTTTTGGCCTGATGTTAGCGATTGGCTGTCATTTAAATGGAGAACAGAACTAGATTTCGTTACTACGATATACAGTCAAACTCCACACATCAACTCGTTCATGCACAGCGATACACATTAACAATGCCTGGAGTGTCTCTGCAGCCACCTGACGTCTGGATTGGCTGCCGTGGACAAATCAGTTCATTTGACTGGAGACAATCATGGAAAACGCAGGAGTAAGCTACAAGCTCACGCGTACAAGCAAAAACATGAGATTTTAAAATTTGCAGAAGCAAATTCAGAGATGAAGCAGAAGCCACAAAATTCGATATAAGACCCCAAACTGTCTGATCCTTTGAAGCATTTTGAGGAATCAGATTCTATCAAACGTATACATAAGATGGCTTTTTTTAGGAGTTGGATGAAATTCCATTTGAATGAGACTGGGGCGATTTCTACTGTAATTAATTTGGAAACTGAGACACTGTTAAACTTGAACTTGTTTTGGGGATTTATAAGTTCCTTCTGTCAATGTGTTTATACAAAATGCTACCTGCTATTATATGGGACACACAATTTTATAGAAACAATAGAATAGCTGAAGTATCAAATCCTCACATCCTTATATTGATCCATGCCTTTACGAACGTCTTTACTCTTCTGTTTTGAAATATGATTTATGCTTAAAAAGCATAAAGAAACGTACATTTTGTCCTGACTGTGGTTCCCTCTTGGCAATATTTGTAAATGTCTCTTGAGTCAAATGAACACAGGGCATGAACTTTAGGTCTTTTTGATATTAATAATCTTTAATGCCATTAGCTACGGTAATTTTGTCTGCTTCGCTGCAGTGAAGTGATTTCAAAATGGCCTTTGCCTGCTAGATGTTGTTTCAAAGGAGAGACTAAAATGAACTTTTCATCCAGAGGAGAAATGCAGCAAAATAAATAAAGAAATAAAAAATCAATTGGATGTTAGACAACAGATCTGGACACAGAATTAAATTTTCCCATAGCGACAGCAGCTTCAGCTGCATGTTAAACTGGCCAGCCTATTGTGCAGGCAGCTGATTAAAGAGCAATTGTAGGGGAGAAAAAAAGAGGATGTCTACGTCTCAGGGGTGGTGAGTGCCAGACAGGCAGCATGGCTAAAGGCTGTGTCTGGGTGGAGGACAGCCTGCCCCAGGGAAACATGGTACAGCCAAACTGGATGCTGTCAGCATTGCAGCACAGGCAGCTGGAGAAAAAGTGAAGTAAAACACTTTTATGCTGCCCATCCTTCACATTCATGGGGGCCACCTTGTTCTCTTTCATTCCATAGGAAACCCTAACTGGCTCCAGCACCCTGGCGCTGAGCTTTATTTACTGGAGGCACTTTGGTAACTTGACACTGCTGCTGCATTTGGACGTTGGTGATACAGAGTAGAATATAGAGTCTAATGTGTTCAGTACCTGAGCAGGGTGATTGGAGCCCTTTGGGGCCCTGTTGATCCTATTGCACATCATAAAAAGAGATTTATGGCTGAATGAACAGCTGAAAAATTCTCTGGCTAAACTGTGTTGCCAGCTGTGATTTGATGTCTCCGCTATAATGAAAGGCCAGAATGGTTAATACTGAATTTAAAAAAATACATTAAGAGTTGTCACTGACTGAAACAGCAAGGTGACTTGGAGGCTGTGTTGTTCCAACCATCTCAAACGACCTGTGTCAGCAGCCAGAAAAGCTGATAAGAAATACAGAGACAGCGCAAGCGATTTCAGAGTTTTTATTATTTACACACGGCAGTTTGAGCCGAGGCAGATTAATGGAGAGCCTGGCAGAGGCAATAGATGACCCAGGGTGGGAGGCCTCTATGGCAGAGAAGAAGTACCCTATGTTCACTCGTCTGCCTTCACACACAGATGAAGTTGAGTGACATCTCATTCTTAATAATATAATGTGGGCCCACCCTCTGCAGCTGTAACAGCTTCAGCTCTTCTGGGAAGGCTTTCCACAGGTTTAGGAGTGTTTATGGGAATTTCTTCCTAAAAACTCCTGAAAAACACCCCCACACCATAACCCCCACTACCACCACCACCAAACTTTGCACAATGCAGTCACAGAGGTACCGTTCTCCTGGCCACTGCAGAACCCACACTCGTCCATCAGAGTCCAGACAGAGAGCGCGTCTCCACTGCTCTAGGGCTTCACACCACTGCATCCGACACTCTGCTGTGAGCTTGGTGATGGAAGCCGTGGTCTTGGAAGCCCACTCCACGAAGCTCTCTACGCACTGCTCTTGAGCTGAAGGCCACATGAAGTTTGGAGGCCTGTGGCCATGAAAGTTACTGGAACACCTGGATTCAGTTTTTTGGATGGGTGAATATTTTTGGCAGTATAGTGGATGTTAGCCCAGCAAGTCCAAGGAAAGAGAATCTACAGAACAGAAATCAGAAGGTTTGAATTATGAATTAAGCTTGCTTTCATGGCTGAGAGGGTGAGTCTTTCCTTGGGAGGGGCTGCTGGTTTGGTAGTCCATGAAGAGAGTTCTTCCAGGAGAGCAGGCTTGGTAGCTGGGCATAGAAATTTGACTGCAGAGGAAGGAGTGGAGAGGAAGCAGACTACAGTCAGTGGGTAAGTCGTGCAGGGGAGTGGCAATCCTCTGAGCCAGGCCAATGGAGCCTGCAAACAGTCAAACACACAGGCTAATGTAAAGGAGATCAAAACACATTTGAACATAATTGGTGAGCCAATTACCACAAGGAGTAGCAGACTGTCTGATGAAGACTGGCAGCTTGAGCTGGTCCTCAGATATTGGAGGTAATTGCAGCATGATGAATCACAGGTGTGTCTGGCTGCAGAGTGGAAATCCAGACTCCTCCCCAAAGGGAGGCGACGTCACCTGGATCAGGAAGGACGACTGCAAAACAACGGCAGTCTCAGCAAAGCCCATGATATTATCTAAGAACCCCTGAAGCAAGATATAACTTAATCCTTTATACCACTTAAATAGACTGAACTCAGTTTGCCCATTCTGCACGCTTCCACTGGCATTAGCTCAGAAACAGAACCCAAAGTCATGCCTGTAGATAGATTAAAATAGCTAACTGGTGACTGCTGAAGTGTTGTTGAGGTGCCATGACCAAAAGCTGACGTATTTGCAGCCGTCCCCCCTCCAGGATGTTAGTACCAACACTTTCCCCAGCATAATAAGACAACATGGATTAAAGAAACTGTATCTTTTATATTGTTAAAAAGTGGGCTAACAGTGCATGCTAACCATGTGTGCTCAATGTTTACGCTCTGTGTTGGTGTAATTACATACCTACAGTAAAAGTGTTAACCCAGGTTAGCTGTTGTCACTGATACATGTGCATTAAAAAAGGAGCTGCTGCCTGCGTTGAGGTTTCTTTGGGATTTCTGTTTGTTTTCAGACGTCTCAAGTGCAGGACTGCGAGGAAGCTAAAGGGAAGCCATTTTAATCACGCCCAAATAAACAAAGGACGCAACGACAGCCTCACCACCCACACACAAATGATGTGTGTCCACATGTTTCCCGTGAATGCAGACATCTGGATATCTTCATTTGTCCAAACCGATTGCAGTGAGCTCCCAATCATAATGAAGAACGCAGCGAGACAGGAAGTGAAGCAGTGCTCAGAGCAGCACACTGTGCTGGTTTAGCCACTGAAAGCAATTTGTGTGGCGAGCCGTTGCATTTAAAGCGAATGAAGCGCTGTGATCTTGGGATAATTTGAAATTGGACTACAGAAGAGCTTCTTATGTCAGCAGGCTGTTAATTAGTGCTTTAATTAATTTCAGTTTCAATGAAAATATCAAACTGGATTTTAGAGGATTGTCTTTACATGTGGCTCTCTTTAATGTGGATGCTTCAATTGCTACACTTGTGTTTTATGAATAGTGAGAATGTTGAGTCATTTGAGGCTCCATTAGCTCTGTTTGTGTTTCATATTGCACTCTGGCTCTTGTTCTTCCTGTAATTATTGAAAAAAGTAATTTATCTGTACTGTGGCAAAAAAAAAAAAAGAGTTAGTTATAATATTTTGCTCGTTCTGAAGCTCCAATATCACACACGCTGTGACTCATTAACTAAGACGCAACGTCTCAAACGTCTGCTATACCTGCAGAACTAAAAAAGTAGAACAAGACACAATGTGCCCAACAAATAACAGTCCAAACTTCTCTCTTTGAATCTACTAATTAAATCACAAGGATTTCTATCGTACTTCCTTGTTTCCTGGTGAACCAATTTTCATAATTGTGACCGAAGGCACATCTTGGGGCCAGGCTGGGGGTGTCGTAGGGTTGTGCGTAATGATTTGCTTTTGATGATCCATTTTCTCTGGTGCTTTGCATTTTAAAAACTTCACTACCATCGCAAACAGACTCCAGCGAGAATGTGACTGTATCAACAGAAAGGTGCAAATGGCTCTGAGCTGCCCCACAATAATACCAGCTCAATTCTCAACACTTGAGATTTCCTCTGAGAGGACCATTCCATTTTACCGATCTATAAAAAGAAGCAAATTGCCTGCTTGCACAACCAAACCGCCATTTGACAGGGCCTCTGGGCAGCTTCTCGTGGTCGCTATTAAAGCTCTGGGTGGTGTTTTCCTCCAGGGTCCTGACAAGCAGACTGCCCCCACCCAGCCTTCTCAATGCCAGGAGCCGACTGCTGCTGGCTGCTTACTGACAGAGCCTGAGAGATGCACGGAAACAGAAGTGCACCAAAGTACCAACTTCTTTACACATCTCAGCAGTCTGTGGGACCCTGTCTGTGTGAGACGTGTAATTGGAGCCTGCAGGGACCAAACACTGGGACAGGAGCTAAGTGCTGCCTGCTGATGAGAACACTTGTTTAACAGATTTAACTGGACTGGAATGCACAGTGTGTTTGTATCCTTCATTCATGTCTCCCTACCTAATCTGATTTGGGCAATGAAAAATCCTTAAATGATCTGGAACAGTGTGGAGCACTAAAACTTTCCACTGACCCCAGCTCTGACAACATGGTGGGTTAGCAATGCCATACGGCAGCCTGTTCTTACTGTACCACTTCAGATGGAGGATGAATCACAGGTACAGTGTAAGGGATGTGTGTGTGTGTGGTGTGTGTCAGGAATCCCCACACTGAGAGAAGTAATGGTCAGTAATCTATTTGCAAAACCTGACAAAAATCAACTGTCAAGGCTGCGCGCCTCCAAAGCCTGGATCCAGGAAGATATCAGGATTAGCTTGTGATGTTTTCCTGAGAACATCAAGTCCCTGTCACTTCATTTTTCTTATTTTGAGTTGATATTGCATTTGTAATATGTATGTAGATACACATATGTAGATATACACTACTCAGAAATGTAAATGCTGATATTGGAATGGCTAATGTGTTAGCAATGAAAGGATGTCACAGCGTTTGATGAAAAAAAAGTGATCAGCCTGCAGAAAGCTGAATAGCCTCCTGAGCCACAGCCAGGCGGTAGAACGGGTCATCTACCAATTGGAAGGCTGGTGTTTTGATCCATGGCTGCATGCCAAAATATCCTTGGACCAGATACCGAATCCCAAGTTGCTCCCAATGCTTCCATCCGAGTGTGAATGTGTGCGAATGCTAGACAGAGAGCACAAAAATGCTTGTGTGAATTTAGACATGCACAAAGCCCTTTGAAAGTACTATAAAAGAACCCGTCCATTTACCCTGAAAAACAGTGTTACGACACGCTCGTCCAGTTTGCAAAAATGTCATTAAAGCAACTCAAAATGGTCCTCAGTAGTTTTGTATGTGCACCTGTTATAATTTCATTTACTCTGTGGTAAGTAAACCTGTGAAAAATGCACAGTATTCTGGTCCAGATCAACTCCACACGAATGCTTGCAAATTCAAATATTTTGAGTAATTTTTAAATTTTTAATTTTGAAATATTGACAATACACATTTTTTCCTTAAATGAAAATGAATACTAGCATCAAAATCAATATGCATGTTTTATGATATTAAAAAATCATTGTAAGGTGCCAAAGTTAATTCAGTTTTCAGTGACCTTGAGGGTAGTTAATATTCTCCAATAAAGATCAATCCTTTTGCATTTAATAAACACCTTTATTAATATGCACTTTTAACTCTTTTGGCAGCAGAAATTGATTTTGTTTTAGTCTGTAGTTTAAATATTTCAAATCTTAAACTCATAATGTGATAAGTGTGGTGAGGGTTGATTTCCTTTGGGCCTGTGGTCATCGACTGTGTGATGTGTGCCTGTGTTCGTCCTGTGAGCGTGCAGAGTGTGAGCTGTTGAAGCCTTTCTCTGTGTCCTTTGTTACCTTATTAATATATCTCGCACAGATATGAGATCCAGACATCATTTAGCACAGCTGATCCTAACTGGCACACTGCACTCTGAATGGCAGAAATTGAGTTCAATGCAGCAGATCTCCCACACTGTGCAGATCAATATTACAGTTTAACATGCCCTTTGTTGTTATTTCACAGTGCTTTTGTGTTACTACCCTAACACAATCACACAATTTATTATACACTTCTTTTTTGCTTTCTAATTAATTGCATTAAGCCTCACTGTTTTGGAATTAGCATGTTTTTCAGTATGTAACTGTAATTGAATTGCACTGATATACGTGCCTAAGACTCTTTATAAAAGAGCACTATACAGAGTGGCTCATCCTGTGCAACTTGATTAGGGTAAGATAATTAGGATTATAGTGTTACTCTGACCAGCCAAAGAGAGGAAACAGACAACAAAGAAGCACGCTGTGCTCGAGGTGAATGTGAACCGTACGGCAGCTTGCATTAAGATCCTTGCTGTTCAGCAGCACTGTGAACATGTTTGATAGCCACAAGAGAGGCTGTGTTCATTGCCATTAATATATACACAGCTGTTAATGTCCTAGAAAGCACTTACTAATTCCATTAGTTGTGTCAGCCCACAGTTTGTAGCAAGGGTTTGTCTGTTGCAACAGCTGTGTTTCTTGCAGCCACTCCCTCCAACAAGTCATTGTTGCCTGTTGCAGCAGAGCACCTACTGAACCTAAATCAGTTTAAAAGACTCTGCTAACAAAGAGCTGGTGCATGCAGTCACACAAACTCTCACAGCACTAACTGCCTCAGACTGACCTTTTGAGTCATCGCATATTTTCGCTTTTTCTGCTAGCCTATCATTTTGGCAGAAACAAGGCCAGGCAATAAGAGCTTCATTACCGTCACATGATACATCTGATGCATAGTGTCACTTCCACATGAGGATAACAGGAATCGTTTAATTAACAGATGCCATGGCGACAGTGAACATGCTTAGATTAGGTACAACGAGGTGAAACACACACTTTCCAGTTTAGTGAGATTTTTCTCATTAGTCAGGCTGTGGCAGTGGTGCAGCTATGGCTATGATCGTCAGAGTGTTACGCCAGATGAACAGATGCACGGGCTCCGTCTACTTTTTCACTCTTAAATACAGAGCAAGCCTTCAGTCTTTAAGCAGCTTGATGTAACTTTTACATTCTTACCTCCCATTCAGAGGTTTACCTATCTCACTGCTGC
Source organism: Bujurquina vittata (assembly GCA_015106715.1). Lineage (NCBI taxonomy): Eukaryota > Metazoa > Chordata > Actinopteri > Cichliformes > Cichlidae > Bujurquina > Bujurquina vittata. The sequence continues at coordinate 12,298 of VUQK01042224.1, forward strand.
ACCAGTGGTCAACTTAAATGACCAAGGGCAAGAGACATACACTCCCCTCCAAAAGGACTGGAACAATGAGGCCAAATCACGTTATTTTCACTGGAGACTGAAAACATTTGGGCTTGGCATTAAAAAGTCTCTATGAGACAAAAAAAATCAACATCTCAGATCTGATTTCCAGGTATTTACATCTGGATCTGATTCACAGTTCACCTTTTGTCTAAACCCGCCCATTTTCCTTGAGAGCGAACGTTTTGGAACAGAGAAACTTAAAACACCTTTATATTTCTGGGTCATTACTTTGCTACATGATGAAGGATCTCAGTTTGGTTGGCTCTTTCTTTAAATTGACAGACAAAATGTTTCTGTAGAGTTCATTGTACTGCTGCCATCATGCGTCACTGATGAAGATTAACGATGGAGCTTGTTTCTGTACTTCTTGGAGAATTCCAGCCTGGTTTTCCTGTTCTGATTGTTAATTAGTGGTTTGCGTCTTCTGTGGAAGCCTCTTTACGTTTGTTCATGAAGTCCTCTGGAAACAGTAGATTGGGATACCTTCACTCCTATCCTCTGGAGGATGGTGCCGATTTCTTTACAGCACTGTCATTAACTGCTGTTGTTTTCCTTGTTGTTCCTTCCTTATTGTTTGAATTATCAATGCAACAGGACCTCTCACTCATATGTTCCAATACTTTTGCTCATCAGAAAAGTGCGTGGCTTCATCAAAAGGTGCTGTCTTCTGAATGGTGTATCAGATCCAGATGTAAATAAAGCTGAGAAGTTGCTGTTTCTTCTCATATAAAAAAAAGTCTTTTTTGAATCTGGCCATACATTGACTTTCTCCTGAAAGTCACTCATAGTCTTGAAATCAGCTGAACTAACTACCATAAATTTAAATACAAACACTATTTTTAATACTTGGATAAAAAAGTTTGCTGCTTCTTGTGGGTCTTTCTGCATTCAGTTCTGTGTTTAATAATGGAAAAGCATGCTCTGCTGTGCTCAGTTCACTTCAATTCAATTTTATTCATATAGCGCTAAAACACAACAGTCACCTCAAAGTGCTTTATTGTAAGTTACATACCCTACAATAATTACTGAGAAAACCCAACAATCCAAACGACCCCCTATGAGCAAGCACTTGGTGACAGTGGGAAGGAAAAACTCCCTTTTGACAGGAAGAAACCTCCAGCAGAACCAGGCTCAGGGAGGGGCAGTCATCTGCTGAGACCGGTTGGGGCTGAGGGGAGAGAGGACAAATGACGCTCTTTTCCACTGACACAGTGCTGGTGGTCAGTGCTCGAACCGTTCAGTGCTTTTTCCGCCACGAACTCACTCCATGCTCGGCCAAAAAATCCATTCCGTTCCGGCACCGTAAACTAGCTGGTCTGGAACCAGGGAAAGTGTGACGCAAGCAGCAGAAGGGTGTGACTTTGGCATCTCGATGTAAGGTTTTCCTCCACCATTTCACTGTAAGGTTTGCATAACACACAAAAAAAACAATGCGATTTTCATGGCTGTGAATTAAGTTGGTACTTTGTATCAGTTCATAGCAGATAAAAGGAATCAACGTGCATACTTAGGAGTGGCAGTGTCACAGTGAATAAGTGCAACTGGAGGGTCGCTGGTTCGAGTCCCTGTCTGAGCACATGCTGTCACTGTGTCCCTGGGCAAGACACTTAACCCACACTGCCTAAGTGTGAATATGTTGTGTGGTTGGAGGGGCCGTAGGAGTGGATTGACTTCCACGCTTCTGTCAGACTGCATCAGGGCAGCTGTGGCTACATTAGTAGCTTACCACCACCAAGTGTGAATGAAGAGTGCACGAAATTGTAAAGCACTTTGAGTACCATGAAAAGTGCTATATAAGTGTAAGGCATTATTATAATTATTATTTGTCGTCTTGCCCGTAGTCACTGTCTGTGTTTACCTTGTGTCACAGTTTTTGTTTGGACCGTAAAATATGTTCGCAACACAAGAAATAAAGTTTGCAAACGGGGAGCGTGTTGTGCCACGTTTGTGCCCGTTTTCCATTTCCAGGCGATGAATGGCCCGCACCCACATACGTAAAGGATCAGCTCACAGAGCAGTGGGAACACAGGCTCGTTCTTAAGCGGTTCGCCAGTTCCTTGAAACTGGCAGCAGCACTGGCTCGAGCACCTCGTCAATGGAAACATGGTAACTGATGAGTGAAAAGAGATGAGTGAAAAAGAAATAATCAGTGCATCATGGGAACTCCGCAGCAGATTAGGTTTATTCCAGCATAACTGAATGAAGGTTCAGGGTCATTTGATCCAGCCCAACTGTAACTACTGTATAAGTATGATCAAAAAATAAATTGTAAAGCCTAATCTTAAAAATAGAGAGGGTGTCTGTCTCCTGAATCCAAACTGGGAGCTGGTTCCACAGAAGAG
>VUQK01042225.1:0-15883 GCA_015106715.1 Bujurquina vittata
AACATTCTGAAATTCTGGACTTACCTCAGTAAGACAACTGTGCCCTTTGAACCCACCGCTAAGTCAGGCAGTTTATCACCACTCTGGTCAAAAGATGACTGACTGATTGATACACCAAAGAACTTCAGTCCTGACTGAACCTCAGAGCCAGTAATTCTCTGTGTACATGGAAATATTTTTAATTATTAATCAAGCTGCAGAATGCAGATATATTGACTTTACATGATAGAAGTTGTGTACCTGTGAGTAAGTAGGACTGATTCTTCTTCCTTCACCATGGAATATGTAGATGCTGCCTTCACCATCATTCTCCAAAGGCGCTCCAACTGCCAAATCCCTGAATCCATCTGAGTTTAGATCAGGCAGCACAGCAAGAGAAGAGCCGAACCTTCCTTTGACAGCTGCATGTCCTCTTAGGATTAACGGATCATCAAAATTACACTCCACAAACTGAAAGGATGAGAGTGAATATTTTCTGGTCATTAAAAAGTTGGATTATAAACTGATTAATGTAACTGCAGTAGATCTAACTGTGATTTACCAAAGCAGTTAATCTGCAAACATAAACTCTTCCCTCTCCATCAGGCTCCGTGTGCATTGGGGCAGATATGAAGATTAGATCAGTGATGTCATCATTATTTATGTCCATGGCACACACCTCTGCCCCGAAATATTCACCAGTCTGATACTGTGCAAGCAACAAATTATTAATGAAAAGAATCACATAAAGGACAAAGAAGGTTTATATTTGATATAATAATTTTCATACTGTTCACGGTATCATTCAGAGCTGTCCTGCTGTAAATGCATACCTGTGATGAAAAGGGTTCAATCTTTTGGTTTTTCATGCTTTGTCTGTTAACAGCGACCACAACTCCTCTGTGTTTATATCTTGGAGCACCAACAATTGTCAAAGAGCCACTTTGGGTTTTAGCAATTGCCATGGAGTAACCTAGAATTTAGGTAGACAAAAGGGGGAAGACAGATTTAGACTCTTTATTCCTTCTTTTATATTGTTTCCATTTTGTAAACTCATTAACTTGTTTGGATAAAAGAATTGCAGTAGAGTTATAAATACACATGTGAACACATTAGAATGTTCAAAGTGTAACATTCTTACCAAGATAACTGTCAGGTTCCAAAGACACATCCTCATATGTTTTCACCTTCCAGCCTCCTGTTGAGTACTGCACGTAGCCTCCCTTCCACTGGTTTGCGCCAACAATTGACATCTGAATTCCCTACAGTGGAGACAGAAAATACATTTTATATATAATTTCTTTTATGTTTTAAATCTGGACTGTGTTTAACTGTCCATTTTCTTTTAGGTCATAAAATGTGCAGCACAGGCACGTGTGAGTCTTTCTATGACTGGACTGTGTGGTGAGTTTCAGGTACTTTTAATTACCTCAGGCACAAAAGCTACACTGAATCCCTCCTGAGACATTTCCATCTTCAGTGACTCGCCACTGCTTTGAGATCCTGGTAAAAGACAGACAATACAACAAATTCTACTTTACAAGAAGTTCTCTTTTTTTTTTTTTGCTATTGTTTAAAAGTGCCTGAGCATTTATTGTTCATTTAATTAATGTAATATTCTTCTGTGAAACCAATTAAGAGTTTTCTTGGCTGTGTTTTTGAGATAATCATCTTACTGAAATGTCCACCCCTGTTTCATGTTTTTATCATCCTGGTAGATGGTGCCAGATATCAACAATGTCTCAGTACATTTTTCCATTCATCCTTCCTTCAGTTATATGAAGCGTACAAATTCCATATGCTGGAAAACAGTCCATGATGTTCCCATCTCCAAACTTCACTGTTGGTATAATATTTTTTGGGTGCATTTTGACGTCCAAACATAGTGGGTATTATGGCAACTTTTGGTCTCATATAGGCCATCAGTTGGTCTGAACCAGCTGATACGTGGCAGAATTGATTTCTAATTACTGATAGATTTCAGCAGATTGCATGATTTACCTTTTTGCCCCTCCCTTTCTATATGTGTTCAATACTTTTTCCTTGTGCCATTTCTCATTATTACACATAATTTATGGACATCTATGGTTTGATTTCTTTGTGGATATGCTGGGTTGTTTGGTGCAAATTTTATATCAATAGCACCTTCAGAAATACATTTACTTAGAAAATTGGTGATGTGTTCAAAACATATTTTACCTACTGTAAATCCATTTGTGCAGCAGAAAGCACAGCAGAAAGAAATATTTAACATGTGAGAATTTTAATTTTTGTAACCTTGAGTTGTTGAAAAAATATATTTGACTTCTTATATTGTGAAAAATAATGTGACTTTAGTAAAATACAGCTGTAACAATAAATTTATGTTTGTACCTTCGATGGAAAATATTTTGTCCTGCAGATTCTGTCGTATTTTTTCAAGTGCATCGAAGCTATCCACTCGAAACACATGTTTTTCCGAGGGAGACGATGCAATGGTGTCCAGTTCTTTTTTGGCTTCAGGTTTAATAAATGCATCCCCCACCTAGAGTTGTTGAAAAAATATATTTGACTTCTTATATTGTGCAAAATAATGTGACTTTAGTAAAATACAATCCATAAACCTAAGCTGTTCACCCCAAAAATGCAATTTACATACAAGTTTTATACACTCCAACAGTGAATAGAATGCAAATTCACAAATTTTGACTTTTTTCATTTTTTTGCATTTGTATCATCTACACATCCCTTATTTTTATCAGTATATTTTCTGAGATCAGCTGCAAATTTATGCATTTAGGAACCACAGCAGCCACCTGAGCTATGAGGTGTTAGACCACATAGTGACAAATACTGTAGGAGTGGCTGAGTGCTGAGGTGCATGGTGCATAAAAGTCAAAAATGCTATTGAGAAGACTCAATAGCCTCCTTTGGCATTAACATCAGTACAAAAATTGTACGCCTGGAACTTCATGGCATTGGTTCCATGGCCAAGCAGCTTCTGGAGGTTTAATTAGTGGGTGAGCCAGTAATTTTCTCTATATAATTAAACATTGTTTGACTAAAGTCTGACAAATGAGCTTAAGACATCATCAGTATGAAAATCAGCATTGTGCATTTTAAATAATGAAAGTACTTACCCCAATAGCAAATCGAACAATTTTTTTATTCTCTGCTAGCTGTGCTGCATTTCCCAGATCAGTCCGGTCATGGGATTCTCCATCAGTAATTACTATCAAGACCTTCTTCACATTTGGTCTGGAACCACCTCGTTGATTAAAGACATTTTCTCTGTCAAAAAAAAAAAGTTTCAATACATCTTTTCACAGGTGATAAGGTACAGTAAATCACAGTGATTGATTATTATTTCAGCCTGTATTATTCGTTTTCACATTATCTTTCCAAATTACTGAGACTTTTGTACTGTGCAAATGTAGCAAATGGGGGGCTTCTGTTTGCCCGCACTTCACATGGAGGGTGGGGGGGAGTTGACATGGATGAATGTGTGTCAGTGAGATGTGTGGCCTCAGGTCTTCAGACTGTTGATTTGTGTGTCCGTGTTTGTTGTTTTGGGGTTTTTCTTCTTGTTTGTTTTTTTTGTGTGTTTGTTTGCTATTTTTTCCGTGTCTGTCAGCTCTGGCATTGCCAGATTACACATGCACTCAGGTGAATAATAATTTAAATAAATAAACTTAAAAGAAGAACACTAACTAGAGGAGCCTAATTGATAGAGCTCATCTTGGAAAAGCAAATATGTTTGGCACAACAGTGGATTCAGATCATGATTCTGATTGACAGGCTAATAAATAAAACTATAGTGGTTCAGTAATATCATTGCATCCCTTACACAACATGTCTGATGGCCCTAGCTGTGTAAGTAGTTGTCCTCTGTTGATTGATTCCGTTGATGGTAATCTCTACTGATCCAGATGATGAAAATTTTCTGAAGAAAAAATGTACCTCCGGTGAGCTGGAGAACTGGCTAACAGAAAACTGCAACAAAGGGAGATTAAAAAACAAACATAAAACCCCCAAAAACATGTAAAACATGTCTTTGGTATGATTTCACTGACAGACCGCGATGACTGCAATGTCTCACCTGAGTGTCAGTTGAGAGAAATGGCTGGATTAGATTTATCACAAACCCCTTCATTGTTTGAAAATCACGAGCAGATACGCTGCCTGAACCATCCAACAGGAAAGCGATGTCTGCTTGTGGCGGGCACTCTATTAAAGAAATTGATTCAAAATGTTGTGAATTTTTAAGGGTTGATTTTAAAACTTTTCCTTGGATTTATATCTTATAGGCAAAAGGAGCCTGGGCCTCTCACTAAACTTACAAACTTCTCTTTAATATCCTCTTGAAACAAGAATGAATTTACTGTACTTGGTGAAAAATAAATATACACAATACTATATATTTATTATATATTTACATGGAAATATATATAATAAACAGTACAGTAATCACATGACATTTTTCAGTGCAGTAATGTAACACAACTACCAAATGTGTTACTAAATGCAGTTATTACATTACAGTTACAGTACAATTATGTTGTTCCTTACAGTAGTTATTCAGTTATCTGCATGAGGAGGTATAGAAAAAAACAAACAAAAAAAACAAGCACTTCCACACCAGGTGTGTGTGTGTGTGTATGTATGCGTGTGTGAAATCTTTCTTGCAAACTCTTTTTAGTGTTACCTTGAAGAGAAGAAGGTATGGTTTGTCCAAATCTATTGTTATGACCCATCTGAAAGCACACACCATTGTACATGGTGATACTTTTGCATTGCTTTGGAATGGTTGGACCGCACACCTGAGAGGAGACAAAGTCAAGCTGTGATTAAGACAGTATGCTAATTATTTTCCTGTCACTTAAACGATGGTTCATTCCATATACTGTAAGATCAACCAAATGTGGCAGAGCGAAATTCCCATGACCCCTCAGAATCTGCTCACTCCTTAAAATTACCTTTGAGCCATGTAAAACTTCCCCTTGATACTATAAAATAATTTTCATGTTAGAAGCCCTCAGTGTTTTATTTTTTTAATTACCGTATTGTTATTAGTTACTTTTTCCAGCATTTTCAAGCTCTCACAACTTTTTAAGTGGACAATACAATATATCCACATTAAGTTCTCATGGCAAAAAGGTACTTTGAGAGTTTATAACTGAAAAAGACATTAAGTTAAAAAAAAATTCATGACTTCATTAAATATACGGAAGTTATTGTCCCCCCCAAAAATTAGCAGATTTTATGGGGGACGGGTGTGAGGCACATTGATTTTTCATGGCATGAGCTTCATTTTCTAGCTACAACAAGACACCTGATACACAGAGGACAGAGGTACTGGTGATGTGTGCAGTTCACCAACTCACCACGGTATTTCTTGTTGTAGGATCACTTTTCATTGTTAAACCAAGGGACATGTTGACTGCAAACTCTGGTTCTGTATTGAAAGCATTCAATATTTGTTAAAACAGTCATAAAGGACACTTTATAAAAGGAAGACAACAAGAAAACTACACTAATTATAATGCCCAAAATTACTATATTACTCAGTGACAGTAATGCCTATGAGGTCCTAAGGTGAGACCCCACCAGCAACTATAATAACAAAGTCATCTGTTGCCTACAACAACTTGAAAGGGAAAAGGCTACTGACCACCCAACATACTACCACTGCTACACCATGTATATATGGACTTCTGAAGACCCACAAAGAAGGTGTCCCACTCAGACACAATAGCAGTATAAACTCAGCCACCTACAACATTTCCAAGCACCTCACCACCATCTTGTCTCCACTTGTGTATAAGACACCCCATCACCAACAAGGTCCTCAAACGTATGCTGAAAAAGTGTCCTAAAGTGTCCTTTGATGCAATTTCAGTTGTATACTCACAGCTGAGGCAGTGGACACAGTAAGAAAACAACTACACCAAGACAGCTCCTTACAAAACAGAACCAGCTTTACCCTGATCAGGTCTGCACACTCTTATACGTCTGCCTTTCCCTTTAACATATTTTGAATACAACAAGGGTTTCTACAGAGAAAAGCATGAATGTACCATGGACACCTATTGTAGCCACCCTTTTTATGGAGAAACTGGAAAGTAAAGCTCTTGGCTCCTTCAAACTGAAAGCACCTAGCCACTTGGGGTGATGAAGACACTGAACACCGGGGTGGAAAACATTCCCTCTAAGGCAGATCCAATCTCATTGTACATCATAAAATCATCATAATGACAAAAAAGGCATTCTATTCTATTCTAGAAGAGAAAGAAAAAGGAACATGCATATATGTAAAGAAAGCTCTTAAAACATGTTGTTATCCCAACTGGGCCTTCATCAAATGAGTTGCACAGGAAATAAGATCAGACACCAACTGTGGAGAACCAGAATGACAAACAGAACAACATTATTATCTCTTGTGTAGCAGGTTTGTCAAAGCAACTTAGGAGCATTGCCTCCCAGCTTGACATCCCAGTGTACTTCAGACCCAGGCACACCCTAAAACAGTGGTTCTCAAATCCAGGCCTCGTGCCCCCCCCTGTCCTGCAGGTTTTAGATGTGTCCCTGATCCAACGCTGTGCTGTGGTGTGCAGTGAGGAGAGCTCGGACCTCTACAATGGTGAAACCAAACAGCCACTCGACAAACGCATGGCACAACATAGAAGAACAAGACAAGACTACTCCTGCACCTCATGTCATGATCCTGACATTTAACCCAGTGTTTTCTGTCTTCCGTGCTGCCTACCACACAGCCTCCCTCTGACGGCTAAAGGATAAAGGACACTCTTTCAAGGATGCTAATGTTCACAGTTTGGATCGAGATGACAGATGGGTTGAAAGAAGCAAAAGAGGCCATCTATGTCCACTGTGATCAGTGGGCATAGATGGTGACTCATTGAACAGAATCATCATTGAACAGAGGTGGTGACTTAAAACACTCGCTGTGAGTCACCTGCAGTAAGAACCCTTCCCAGGCACCAACCCCCACTCACACCACACTTCAGGTGGGTTTTGGTTTTAGAACTGAAGAAGACTCTTGGATAAGAGGTGAAACAATTTGAAAAGAGTCCAGACACTTTTTCCCCCTCCCCCAAGCTCTTGAGAAGAAAATAAGTGTGAAACTGACAACTGCAAAGCACTACAATTAAAACACTTCCCTATTAAACAGAACTATTAGCATCAGTATCTCCTCTACAGTGTAAAGGAGAAGTTTGCGTTCATAAATGGGAACTGGTTCTCAAACATTTTAATCATTAAAAAAACAGATTTAATATCAATTTATATGGTACATTTTCCAGAGGAAGGGAAGCAAAACAGAATTCTAGTTCACTTTTACTTCATTTTAAAACTTTAAAAAGTAGAAAAGTAAAAATGTCATTGACTTTTCTGTGCTTCTGCTACTTTATCAATTCAGAAATCAATGAATGTCTGAAAGTTTTCTGATTTGGAAATCTAAAATTTGCTTTCTGTGCAGGATCTGTGGAGACATTTATGATGGGAAAATGTTTACTGTCAAATTTTAGGAAATTGTGTCGAAACACTGAGAAATGAATGGTTACCTACCTGGAAATGCTATATTTTGACAGTTTAGGGGCAAGGTGGTGCATCTAAATATTTTCCCTCTTCCATTCTGATCAAGTGGAGCACTGACGAGCAAACTAAAGAAACAAATCCAGACAATGACGTACGTCTAGAGAGCAAACTGTGGTCCAATAAACTACACATGCTTTCTGTTAGTAAGTATTGTGTGCTAATTTATTTATTGCTGTGGCGTCTAACAGAGATGGAAGTTAATAAAAAAGAATAGTATTAATCTTAAACATTGAATGTGCAGTTGCAAACCTGCTTTTAATATAGCAAAGCACCTTTTCACTTACTCTGACTCCCTTTGAACCACCTGGTAACCAAAACCAGCAGCAGAGCTCCTCAGAGTCTTCCAGGCCACAGGATCAATATTGAAACAAAGTGCAGCATTTAGCACTGAGAATTAAAGAAGAACAAACATCATTATTCTTATAAAGAAGTGTAATTTAAAGTAACTGTAAAGGACGATAATGTGGTTATAGCGCCTCTAAATATATTCACATATAGAAACTTTATACAGTCTATGTGTTACTTTTTTATAGTGCTTTTTTCATTACAACTAGAAAGCATGAAAATCAAACATTTTAAAGTTCTGAACATTGTGCCTCAGAGAGATTATTCACTGAAATGTGTTCTGATGTTATTACTGTACAGTGAAAATCTTGTACTGCTGCGCCCATAAATAGTAAAGTCTTTATTCAATACAAGGTTCCACTTGAACTGTCCTGTTATCTATTTTTATTATGCAAATTAAGTCTTCCTTTTTTGGGCATGCTAAGAACCGTCAATATGACGGTTATTTTACACTGCTAACATTTGCTTGTGTCCTGCATTTTTCTGCATGTCACAGTGTTCAACGATGACAGCTTCATGATTTTATAGTTTCCAGAAATCTAAATCTGTGTAACATTATTCAGCAACAATAATGTGAAGCACTCGCAACTTCTTTTGCTCATCATGGCTTCAGCAAGAGTCTATCAGCGATTTCCACCAGCGTTTGTTCCCTTTTTTCATTTTTGCTGGTTTTTACACAGATGTGAATGTGCATTTTATCATTGAATGTAAGAAAACAGCCACCAGTAGCAAAGATGGGTGCACTGCCCACATAACTAAGTGCAATTTGACATTGTGACAAAACAGCAGGTATGTATAACAATAATAAATAAAAAATAAATGAAAAAAATAGAAAAATAAAAAAATAAAATAATTTAGTTTTGTTTAGTATGAATATTTATGAAATATTTTTTTTTACTCCGTGCACATCTACAGTTGAAAAATTGAAAACATTTTATTAATAAAGTTATTATTGCAGTCAGGAGCTCACTGAGCTGATCACACATTTTAGAGGGTAGTGTGGTTCACAGAGGAAATGGCCGTTACCAAAGTATTTTTAAATTATATGGTTTCACCTGCTAATCTGTAATCAATGCTAGATTTTAATACTACGAGAGATTTTTTGACTGAAAAATGTTGCTATGTGTATGTAGTATGTAGTCATATTTCCACTGTTTGCACATGTTCATATTTAGAGAATGAAAGACAAAATGAGAAGGCACAAATGTGTCTTACCTGAGAAGAATAGTGTAGCACTAATTATCCCGTCCATTGTGTTGCTCCCATGAAGAACATAAATGACAGACGAGTGAGAAATTACTTCTGCTGATACTATCAGAGAAGAAGCTGAAACCAGAAAAGCAGAAACCATGGGGCAACAGCTCAAAGCTAAGACAGTCATTTAGAGGAAGTCTGTAGGAGGAGTTACGATACTGAAAGCACCGTCTGATCTAAAAGACACACTAGACTGCGGTGGTATTCTTCAGGATTTATCCAGTTATTCAACCACTTGTTGTTTTTTTTTTAAATAAACAATAGTGACACAAGTAAACAGGTTAATATAGTTTATTACTTTCTGGACAACAAGATGAAATCGGTGCAATTGTGAATAATACTTAAAATAAAATTTCAAATATTACCTAACTTCAGTTCTTGCAGGCATGAAACTTAATGCTTTGGTGAAAATTGGATTGAAGTCAAATAAAACTCCATGTTTGTTTATCAGTTTGAATTAAATAAAATAAAAAAAAAACGGCTTCTTGAGAATAGTGTCGCTTTCTTTTCATACTAATGTCATGTAAAAAAAAATGACCTGAGTACACGTATGTCCCACTCACCATGATATGGGTTAGAATAGCCTGTTTTTGAAAAAGATACCTAAAAATAAAAAAAGTACATTTCTATTTTTCATCTAACTTCCTCTGAACCGTTTCATACCATCTGTCAGAAACTTTAATAAAGTGACAGAAGCTGAGAGCAGAGTTGGTCAAACAGTCCTTGATTAAATACGTACTTTGAACATCTAAATAAAGTTTATTTCTGAACCTCGCCAGGCTGGTAGGTGACTAATTAGGTGACTCTGGCTGTAAGCTGAACTGTTCAGATTGCAACCTACAGGAAGTCATCCTCTTTTTCTGCAACTGCCCGCCAGTGATAAAGAGTATTTTTGTCACCACAAACTGACACCTGATCCGAGTATATTCAAGCTGAAATGTCTTTCTTGTTTCCTATGCCATCTAAATTAAAGAAAGTAAAACAGATGTAAAGTGCAGTAAAATTCGACTATGTAAATATGTAACCTTTGATAAGCCTGGTGGTGGTTAACCTGATCTTGTGGGGGTGCTGCAGGCATATGGGGTGTCTGGCCCATTGTTACGGGCCATTCAGTCTCCTGTACAACCACAGCGAGAGCCTGGTCCGTATTGCCCACAAGAAGTCGGACTTGTTTGCAGTGCGTGTTGGACTCTGCCAGGGCTGTACTTTGTCACCAATTCTATTCATAATTTCTATGGACAGAATTTCTACGCATAGCCAAGTGGTGGAAGGCGTCCAGCTTGGTGCTCTCAAGATCTTTTCTCTGCTTTTTGAATATGAGGTGGTTCTGTTGGCTTCATCATGTGGTGGACTGAGTGCTTTGCAGCCATTTGTGAAGTGGAAAATGGATGGATGGATTTTATTACCCTCACTGGGGTCAGATATCTGTACCTTTGTATTTATTTATCTGACGAAGTTTTACTTCGTCAGATAAATATTTACAAATATCTGTACTTCCTACTCCTTGCATTTTCAAAACAGGCTTGTTACTTTAGGTTTAAGATATTTAAGCGCAGTTGGTTTTACGTGTCACAGCATGCTTTCAAAATTCAAGCTGGTTTGAACCTAAATGGAGGAACAACAACACAAAACACAATCCTATTGAAGTATGCATCCTCAGTGTTTATCACACACAAAGCAATGACAGAGTCAAAATATTTATTCATGATTTATTATAGCTCTACACTCAGGAGCAAAAGTGTCAAGAAGTTGTGCTTGAGGAGTGAGATAGAGGGAATAATGTTTGTTAGTGGCAGGTAATTTACTAACTTTTAGGCAAGCCCAACAAATATCAACAAACACACAAACTATTTCTAACTAGCTAAAGGCAAATAGTGTATTTAACAGAGCGAAAAAAATTTGAGAAATCTTCAGAGGTGGAGAAAGATGGAAAGTAAAATCCATACAATAATTACAAAGAAAACCCAACAGTCAAAACAGCCCCCTATCAGCAAGCCCATGGCAATAGCGGGAAGGAAAAACTCCCATTTAACAGGAAGACACCTCCAGACGAACCAGGCTCAGGAAGCGGCAGTCATTTGACCAGTTTGGGTGAGGGGAGGGAGACAGGACAAAACACATGCTGTGGAAGAGAGACAGAGATTAATAATAAGTCGTGATTAAATGCAGAGTGGTGTATAAACGCATACAGTAGAGAGTGAAAATACACTGTGGCTTCAAGGACAGATAAAGCTAGGTATCATCTGCATAGCAATGAAAATGTATGCAATGCTTTCTAATAATGCTGTCTAAGGGAAGCATTTATAGTGAAAATGGAATTGGTCCCAGCACAGAACACTGTGGAACTCCATATATACCTTAATAGATTGAAGAACATTCCCTTTTTACATAAACAAATTAAGGTCTATTAAATAAATATGATTCAAACCACTGAGGCGTAGTACCCTTTATACCCATAGCATGCTCTAATGTCGAATAAAATATTATGGTCATCAGTATCAAAAGCTGCACTGAGGTCTAACAGGACAGGAACAGAGATGAGTCCATTGTCAGAAGCCATAAGAAGATCATTTGTAATCTTCACTATTCTGTACTGTCATGAATTCAGAAACATCTGCAGAGGATCAATTAGCTGTTTTAGAACTACTCTTTCAAGAATATTTGAGAGAAAAGGAAAGTTGGAGATTGGCCTATAATTAGCTAAGACAGCTGGTTTAAGTGATGACTTTTAAAGTTATGGTTTACTTACTCCCAACTTTAAAGCCTGTGTCTCGTGGCCAATTAATTAAGACAGATTGATCATATATAAGCTTGAAGCATTAATTAGTGGTAGGACTTCTTTGAGCAGTCTTGGAGGAATGGGGTCTAAAAGGCACGTTGATGGCTTGAGGGAAGTAACTACTGAAGTTAACTCAGAAAGTTCAATTGAAAGAAAAAGTCTAAATAAATATCAGCAGTACTGAATGTAGCTTTACACAAAGATATGTCTGTGAGATGGTTTTGAGTGGTTAAAACTCTATTTGTGAAGAAATTCACAAAGTCATTACTAGTTAAAGTTAAAGGAAAACTCGGCTGAACAGAGCCCTGGCTACAGTGCTAAAAAGAAACATATGGGGTTGGTCTTATTTTCTTCAACCAGTGATGAATAGCAAGATGTCCTAGCTTTACGGAGGAGTTTTTTTTTTAAATAGAGCAATAAACTCTTTTTCCAGGCTACATGAAGATCTTCTAAATTAGTGAGATGCCATTTCCTCTCCAGGCTACAGGTTATCTGCTTTAAGCAGTGGGTTTGTGAGTTAGTTAAAACTGCCCTAATGACCCAAAGAATTGGTTAAACACATTATACATGCTCTGCATAACAAGACTGGATTATTGTAATTTTTGTGTGCAAGTTCACCACAGGCATCTCTTCATCAGCTTCAACTGGTCCAAAATGCTGCTGCTTGACTTTTAACAGGGACAAGAAGCTGTGAGCATTTTACTCCAGTTTTAGCGTCACTTCATTTGCTTCCTGTCAATTTTAGGATTCATTTAAAAATTTTATTAACTGTTTTTAAGATTTTATATGGGCTGGCACCACTGTATGTCTGATAATACTCATGTTCATGCTCCTGTCATGGTACTGAAGTCTGCTAATCAGATGATCCTCAATATTACTAAATCTACACTTAAAAATAGAGATGACTGAGCTTTTTCAAATGCTGCCCTGAGTCTCTGTAATGCCTTACCATTTGAAATTAGAACTGCTTGGACAGTTACTACATTTAAGTCTCTCCTCAAGATTCATTTCTACTCGCTGACTTTTAATTTGTGCTAAAGCTTGACATTTTGTAATTATTTACAGTTATTTTGTCCGTTTGTTTGCTGGAGGGTATTTTGGGCTGCCTGTGAAGCACTTTGGTCCACGCTGGTTGTTTAAATGTGATATATAAACAAATCTGACTGGACTTTTTCAGAGGAGCCACAGTATCCAGAGTGTTATGCAGTGAGGATGTGAAACTACTGACCATGCCGTTATAGCGCATAATAATGGAATTATATCCTTGAACATAGGTACAGCACTTTCAGAAATACTTCTGCTGTAATAAAATTTATTTCCCACTGTTGTGTAATCCGTTAAAGTAGATTTAAATGCCGTTTAGAAATGATTAGACAAAAGAGTTTTCAGGGAATACTGGTAAGGCTTCAGTTTCTATGCCGTATGTCAGAATAAGATCCAGAGTGTGGTTACAGTGGTGGGTGGGCTCTTTTACATTTTGAGAGAGGCCAAATTAGTCTAATAATCGATTAAATGCAGTGTTGAGGCTGTCATTTTCAGCATCTACGTGGATGTTAAAATCACCAATTTTTTTTTCTCTGAACTGAACACTAAATCCGACAAAAAGAGAGAAACTGAATAAGGGCCATGTGAATGATAGATAACAAACAAATAAAACAGGTTTTTGAATTTTCCAATTAGTGAGGACAAGGCTAAGACTTAATAAATTGGCCAGATTTCTAGAAAATGTGAGCTTCTCCTTCCTCTCTCTTCTCAAAACCAAAATAAATCGTTAACACAAAAAAGGTCAAAACTCTGGCTCAATGGCGCAGGGACCATGACAAAGAAATTGCTGTGACCTACTTCTAAGGGATTCTTTCCCCACATAGCACCACAACAACCAGTCTTAGTGTTCACACATTTGCTGAATTTCACTTTTCTCATTTTTCTGTGTAGGTGTTGTGGCGAAGTTAATGTAGTGGCAATCCAACCACTAAAAAGGCCACTTGAAGGAAGAGTAAAGTCATTTAAAAATCGGTGTGACTTGCTCCACACTCTAGTTCCCACACTGCAAACCACTGGTAACATCCAAGAACAGAAAGGCCAGATTAGAAGGAGAGAAACAGCTCGTGATCTGAAGCATTCCTCGTCATTTCAAACAAGGCGAAGACAATGTTATTGCATATTTGGCTGCCAGTGGAACAGAACTACTACTGTGATGATGATGTAACTGCTGAAAGAAGTAGAAGGATGAATTCTGCCGTGTACAGGGCTATATTCTCTGCTCAGATCACAGTGCAAATGGATAATGACTCCAAGCATACTGCAAAGCAATCCATAAATTTCTAAAGAAATGGAATATTTCTCAATGGCCAAATATGTGTTTATGTCCAAAAACCTATAAACCTGACAGTAACTACTTTTAATACATAGAACATTTACAAGAAAGTTTTCACTGTGAGTTTGTATTTGTACCTTTGATGGAGAAAAGTTTGTCCTGCAAAGTTTATGTCTAATAATTCACTTGCTTTGTTCATACAAAGCAAGTGTACTCCCCTGCTACACCATCACTGATCAGAGGAGCATAGGTACCGTCTGCCTGCCAGTATAGTGGTATCCAAAGGTGTGGGCACTCCTGATAATTTTCATGATTTTCCTTTATAAATCATTGCTTGTTCGGATCAGCAATTTTGGTTAAATATATCATATAGCAAACGAACACAGTGATATTTGAAGTTAATAGGATTTACAGAAAGTGTGCAATAATTATTTAAACAAAATTAGAAAGATGCATAAATTTGGGCACCCTTGTCGTTTTATTGATTTGAATACTTTGGCACTAATTATTGGAACACAAAATGTGTTTTGCAAGCTCATTGACCCTTGACCTACATACACAGGTGAATCCAGTTATGAGAAAGGGTTAAGGTGGCCACTTGCAAGTGTTTCTCCTCTTTGCATCTTCTCTGAAGAATGGCAACATGGGAGCTTGAGGTATGCTAAAGCACATTTGGACAAGCCAGCTTCATTTTGGACTGAGGCGCTGTAGACTGATGAAACTAAAATTGTGTTTTTTGGACATAACAAGGGGTGGTATGCATGTCAGAAAAAGAACACAAGCAATGATTTATAAAGGAAAATCGTGAAAATTATCAGGGGTGCCCAAACTTTTGCATACCACTGTCCTTACTCTGGATGGAATTGCCTTGGCCCCAGTAACACTGTGAGCAATCTTTGTCATTTTTGAGGAGGCGATGTCCTTCAGTGCACATACTGAACTAATACGTTAAACAGCTTTTTTGCATTTGCATAATATTTCCAAAATTCAAAACATAGTTTCTCAGACTGATGCTGAAAAGCTAATTCATACAATTATTACTTTTAGACTGGACTATTGTAATTCATTATTATTAGGCTGTCCTTAAAGCTCCCTAAAAAGCCCTCAGCTGATTAAAATAGCTCAGCGAGAGAACTGACAGGGACTAGAAAGAGAGGGCATATTTCTCCCATATTGGCTTCTCTTCATTGCCTCCCTGTTAAATCTAGAATAGAATTTAAAATCCTTCTCCTCATATACAAGGTCTTGAATAATCAGGCCCCACCTTATCTCAAAGACCTCCAAGTACCACATGACCCATCCAGAGCACTTTGCTGTCAGACTGCTGTCTTACTTGTGGTTCCTAGGGTTCCAGCTTTCAGGCCCTGGTTCTGTGGAACCAGCTCCCAGTTTGGATTCAGGAGACAGTGCAGGTAACCCTCTCTGTTTTTAAGATTAGATTTTAATCACGCTTATAGTTAGGGCTGGATCAGGTGATCTTGAACTCTCCCTTAGTTATGCTGCTATAGACCTAGGTTGCTGGGTGGGGTTCCTATAATGTATGATGAGTGTTTCTTTTTCATTTACCTCTTTTCACTCTGTGTGTTTATACACCACTCTGCATCTCTGCATTAAAT
>VUQK01042227.1:0-13382 GCA_015106715.1 Bujurquina vittata
TGTGACCCCTTGATGTCTAACAGCCAATCACAAGTGAGTCATTTTGACAATGATCAGTGAGTCCCTGCACCTGCACGTCTCTAACCACATATCTTCAAGTAAACACAGTAATCGCACACAGTTTTACAGTAGTGTGTGTGTGTGTGTGTGTGTGTGTGTTAGCAGGCAGCGAGACAGCTGCTGCTGCTCTTTTGGATGAGAGCAGAGTCTGTTCCAACAAGTCGACGGGCTCGCCGGGAGAAATTCTGGATATAATGGCAGCGTGCGCGCGCGCCGGCTCGTGGTCTGCTTTAGGATGACCAGCAGCTTCCTCCTCAGCTTTTGTTCCATCTTATTCAGCAGCCTCAGAGTGAAGTGCGGCATCTGCGTTTGGCTTGTTGAGCAGCAGTATTTTATCTTCACGTGGAAAATATTAATCCAGTTCACAACTGTTTGTAGAGTACAAAATCCTCCAGCTGCCAATCTGTACATGTGTATGTACATGAAGCATGTGTGCGTTTGCATGAGCGTGTACATTGTTGCCCTCCCGACTGGAGTAGTCTGAGCCTGGCAGTGACACTGCTGTCACCAATGATGCGGATGGTTAGCCTCCGAGGACGGAGGAAGCAGGTCAGAAATATCAGAATTTTATGACCCAAACATTTCTCTGGTAGCAGCTCCAACAGACATAACGAGGAGTCATTTTGCATGATTATAAAAGTCATGCAGTGTCCCCTCAGTTGGGCTGTGATCAGGATTGTGACCATCCTTTTCTCTAACATTGCGTTTGTCACAAAGCTCCACCTGACATGTGTTCCTTTAAATGTTTTCAATGGAGCGATTTCCTTTGCAGAGTTCTTCCATTAAAACCGTCCTTCAGTGTTGAACTAAGACTGTGGCAGTTCTCTGCAGTGCTTTCACCCCTGCGTGCTTTGTCATGTCTTTCAGGACTGTGTGTTGCGATACAGGATGCCTGCTCCTGGCGAGTGGAGCAGCAGTTAATGTTGCTGTGCACTGGTGGACATGCAAGCATTTAGAAATGGTACCCAAGCTTTGTGTGTCTGTATGTGGCTCCGGAGCATCTCTAAAGCCCGCACCCTGTCCATCACTGCAATCCATTTGAGCAGGTCTTCAGGTTGATTAACTTAGTTGATCATTAGTGCTTTTTATTCCATTGTCAGGGTAGAAATTAAAGAGTGACAAACGTGGGTTATTAAAAGCCACGCACTGTGTGTAAAAGATGTTCCGGTCGGTTTGTTGAACTCCTCTTTTGAAGTTTGAAGCTTTAGCGTTATGCTCATTTCCATTTTTTTAATTTTGTTTTTTGGAGGTAGAAACGAACATTTTTGCACATAAAGAGATTTCTGCTAATTAGTGCTTAGAAACCTACAGGTAAACATTTTTGCTCAGTGAAACTTGAGGAGACTTCTTGGAGGGAATTTTAGTGCAATCAACCACAACAAGCCTGAAGCACCAACAACAACGACCTCGTCAAGTGGTGCCAGTTCAGCCTAGCAAATAGCTGGGTGCAAATTTTAAGCCTCAACAACAAACACGTGAGCTATGAAAAAAATCATCCTGTCAAATTTTGGTGTGAATGTGCAGAGAAAGGGCATTTCATCTGTGGAGATTTGCTCGCTCTCGGAGACAAAAGTGGCCATTTGAAGAACTTCGGTTTTTAGCACCTTTCAGTTGTACCCCCAGAGCTTGCTGCTTGCTACAAAGCTTGTTACAAAGTCACTACTTTACCCTAAGCTCCAAGGGCACGGCTCCAAAGACGTGAATGTGATGTCAAACGGTTCCCACTTTTCATTCAGGGTGGGACTGAGCTGTCCAGAGAGTCTGAAGCAGGAACATTTCCATCATCCGTGCTGAAAGCGACCATGATTCCTCAGTGTGTCATTTCAAATATCACAATCCCACTAACAAGGGCACCTGCATGTGAACGTGTAGACAACTCACATCTGACACACACACACACACACCAATCAGCCCTGTGCACTTTTTTACACCCAGTCAATCAGACAGTCCTCATGTGTCGTGACCTCTTTTGTTCTTCACAAAACTCATGAAATGCTTTTTTCAGGCAGCTTCCAGTTAAGGAATCTGTCCAAGCATAAAAATAATGTGTTCCTCAGAGGATTTAATATCGAACTGTCACGCAAGATCAACTTCCCAAACAACAGCCGAGCCCCCTCTTCCCTTGCCAATAAACAAATGTGTAAAATGATGAATCTGTTATGGCCTGGAGGCTATAGTTTTCAAGTTTTTGGTGGGGCTGGAATTCAAATGAGACTATCCAGGGAAGAGATTTGCGAATGAAGTGAAATTATTTAAGGTGAGAGAAGAAAGTTCTTTTTGCAGCGCAGTGCGAGTCTCAGCTGCTGCATCCGCCTGCTTCTTCATCCCTTCAACACCATCGACTCAAACTGCCAATATCGATCAGCTGTTAAAGTGGAAATTGATTTCCACACACCTTTTACAGGACGTGAGGATTTCTCACAACCACTGGATAGGTCAAAGGTGCGCACACACACACACACACACACACACACGCACGCACACACACACATTTTATTGTTTTGTCAATAGCATCAAATCTCAGTGTCATACCTACACACAGACACACACGCAGATCCAGAAACAGCTGCCTCAGCGTACGGTGCAGCCCAGGCTACTCGCTGAGCCTTAATCCAACCTGCCGCTGCAGACGTTTACTGCCAGGGAGGGGTCCTTCAGGGGCTCTGCAAGCGTCACTTTGGCTTGTTTGGTTTTCTGTGTGTGTGTGTGGGTGTGTGAGATACTGAGTAAAGAGTTTCCTGCTTTCTTTCGGGTGTCAGTGTGTTGAACTTCACATGACCGCACAGCTGTTGTGTTAACGTAGCTGCTGCCAGCCTGTTGAAGCTCAAATGCAAACAGAAGTCAGATACTGAGCAGATTAACTCAAAAATACTCACAAGCAAATCCATGCAGCGATCAATATTTGGGTACCAGCTTGGTCTGGTGCTTGCAGATAGCCCTGTAACCAGAACAGTACAGACTGGATCCCCAGAGCAGCCACTGAGACCTGCAGTGAGGAATTTCACACGGGCACATATTGTAGGCTACAACTGCAAGAGTTTCTTAGAGTACGTGAGCACCATTCAGCAGAGAAACTCTGAAATGGCACTACAGGGTCATTAAGATCTGATGGAATCTGGTCCCTAACAAGAAGGATGTCAGATTTTAAGAGGAGCTGATGCAGAGAAGCTGGGATGGGAAATGTTCCTACTGTCGCTGCAGGGCTTTGGATGAGCTGGAAAGCCAAACAATGCTAAGTTAGGTAATGGAGCTCCTTGGTGGTCAGAGTCAGCAGATTGCTGAGGAAAACTTTGGTTGACTCCCTAAAAATCCAGAAGGATGGGCTGGCCACACAGAGAAGGATCATTGCAGATTAGCGGATCTGAAAGGGTGGGGCGATACATCCCTGCAGCACAGACTTTAGACTTCTATAACTGATGTCCCAACAGAAATAAAACACCTGTTTAAAACACTGTCAGTGAAAGTGAGTAAAAATACCACCAAGAGTTCAAATTATTTAAGCTCCTTATAAATATTTCATCTCTGTTGTCTTTGTGAGTGTAAAGAAAGGCTAATTATGGACAAAGAGCAATATGACCTCCACATGAATAAACTGCAGGTTTGTCCTGCAGGAAACAGGTGACAGAGCCAAACACACACACACACACACACAATAATGTAACAGTGCCAACCGGCTCTTTGTGTTTAATAGTAAATAAACTGAATTTGCTGAATCTGGGTTTCAGGTTTCTCCCGGCAAACAGCATTCATTCTAAAGACAGCTGTGGAGGCTCTGCAAAGACTGCAAACTCGTGGTTTGTAATGACATTTAAAAGTTTGAAAAAGCAAACAGAGGATGATGTCTAAATTCCTGAAAGAGCTCTGACATTTTATTTTTAATGCCAGCTGGTGAAAAAAAGCCTAGGGTTTGTTTTTTTTCTTTAAATAACCAATAAGCGAGTCAGTTGTATGAGTGTGCATTAATAAGGTAAGAGACGGGTATAATGGACTTCTGGTGTTTATCTTTGTTTGTACATCAGCATAATTGCTTAAGTTGATTAATGCCGAACCTCGGGAAACACTCGGCAGCTTTCTGAATGATCTGCACTCAGTCACAATGTGTTTTCACATTCCAATAATTCAGCCTGGGTGCGATAAAAGCATGCATTAGTCTTCCAGTGGCCTCGGGAGAGCCGAAAGGTCTGAACTTTCCAACCTCTCCAAGGTAAAAGCAAGTTTCTGCACCTCTAATGTACTGCTGGAATTTAAGGTCGGTGGATGCAATGGCACAAGGACGGCCGGGGGCAGTAAATGCCCTCTAAAGCATTTCCTACCAGGGGTGAGGAAGCACATTGTTGTTACACGCTCGTTAGTGTTTGACACTCTTTATCAATCAAATCGTCAGTAGATTAAACCAAATTGGTACGATGACTACATCACAAAAAGGTACCCACAGGTCCTGTGCAGGACTGCAGAGTTTAGCCCTTCATTTCATGTTTGGGCATCATTGTTGACTTTCCATATTTAGTCTCTGTAAAGCCTGTCTCAGACTAGGAGCAGACGCACCATGGTGATAAACGACCCCACCAGCAGAAAACATTCTCATGGCGTCTATATTTCCATACTGATGCCCGCCGTGCTGAAAACCCCGCATGGTTACCCTTCTGATTCTGATTCGTGTCTGTTTGAGTCTTATTTAGCTGAGGTCTGATTAGGTCGTGTGTTTCTTCCCTCTTTAGTTATCACTTCCTGTTTTAGTGAGTCAGTCAGCAGTCTTTGTGCTTTGCTGAGACTCACTGCCTGTGTTGGTGTCATTCTGTTTACCTCGTGTATATATTGTTTCTGTTTCCTCTGCTCCATGTCGAGCCCTTGCTGTCGTTGTTTCCCACCCAGCTGTGTGCTCTCACTCAGCCAGTATTCGTATTCCGAGTCTGTAATTTGTCCTGCTGCTCCAGTCCTGCTTCCTGCTTTGGTGTCCTAAAACCTGCCTGCCACAGCGTACACAACCTGTGCCTTAAATTATGAAGCAAGGGAACCTGCCCCAGTATCACAAGACCACACCCAGTTTGTCTGGTAAACAGAATAATATCTGCTCTTGTTCTGGGATTTGAACCCGCGACCTTCCATCCACAGACTTGATGTTAAAAGTTCAGATTATAATCTGGTTATAAGCTGGTTTTCACATTGATCAGCCCTGAAGGCAACATTCGATCATCAGCTACACAATGCTTGTCATGTCATGTATGATGTGATGCAGAATTCAGCAATTACCAAAGCTGCTAACCAAACACACGCTGTCCATTTTTATGAATCAATTGTGCAGCTCTGTGGCAAATGGAATATGTGATGTTGGCATTCATCAGCACAAAATGTATTCCTAATCCGGAAATGCCGGGTGCCAGAGCCGGCAGCCAGACATCTGGCAAGATATTGGCAAGATATCTCAGCTGCCATTGGCAGCCCGGCAGAGCCGAGGAGATATTGAGAGCCACGACGGAAAGGGTAATTGTAATATGTGAAACAATAAGTGTTGTGTGAGTGTTTACAGAAAATCCAAATGAGAACATGTTTGGCTTTTGGGTTGTGTTATGGCAAGGTGTGACGAGAAAGTTGCCTCAGTTGGGTCGTGATTATTCGCTGGAGGTATTTTAAAACCTCAACACGCACGACACAAAAGACCAGTCATGAATTTTTGGAATCACCAGTCAAATTTGATACTAATCACATAGAAGGTTTGCTGACGTCACCTCAGGCTAAGGCCATCACAAGCTTTTTTTTCCCAGAAAGCTGCTTTTCTTCGATTCGACTCTCCCCACAGAGCTCAGTTCAGGATTCTGACTGCTCCACGTCTCGGTTATAATTCCCCCAGTGTCTGTCAGCTAATCAGTATGTGCACCACGCCATGAGCAAGTGAGTGTACGTGTGAGCATGTGAATATGAGACACCAAGTACAAACTAATAGTTGTGTCAGTCCTCCGGCCAGCAGAGGAGAGAAAAGATCTCAAAGGGATGCTTTATAACTGAGCTCAAAGGCAGAAAGGAAAGCACCATCTGAGGAAGAAGGCCAGCAGCACCACTTCAGTCAAACGATCCAGATCAACAGGATCCAGCACAAACCAACAGAGGAACAGCTTCTTCCCTGAGCCGCCATCACCCCCCACCCAGCCCCTCGTGCACTACAATCACTTTCAGGACTGTCATTAGACCCCATATATTCACTCCCTGTTTAATAGTCTGTTATCTCTTTTAATGTGTGTTCTTTTCTGATGGGCGAGGAAGCGCCAGTGTAAATTTTGTTGTACTTGTATAATCACAAATAGCTAGCATGCTGTCGGAGCTGCTATATGCTCTGCTTCTGCAGTATAACTATAAGCAGTGGTTGGGCTTTTAGTCACATCTTTCCCAATATCCACACAGTTGTATTCTGTTATTGGCTGCTTCCTTCCAAACATGCTTTGCAGTTGCTAGCTCCTGGTTTTGTGTGAACATAACTGTGGTGAAGTTAGGAGACACTGAGCAGCTGCTGCATCAGTCTTCTGTTGTGCACAGCACTACCTCGGGCTCCTTTGTTCACCATAGCCAGTGTTTCACGCCAATGCAGGGGACTCAGCTCATACATTGTCCACCTCACTATGGTCTCCATAGTTTCCATGGTCACACAGTAAGCTGTGCTAGGAATCATAGCGTCGGCATGCAGAGCCACAGAGCATTGCACGCTCACTTGCCTGCAAATCAGTTCGAGGGTCCAGCAGCACTGAAGGGTTGGCATGGAAATACAGTATAATCTCTGAAGCATGTTCTGGGTATGCCCTGGTGTCTCTTGTTTGAACAACCCCAGAAAAGCATCCTGAACTACCTCCAGCATTTTCTTTGAACTCATTCTTTGGAGTTTTTTTCTATTTTCCTTCAGCCTATCTTCAAAAGCATGGAGTGGAGAGGTTTACACGCCCTCTGTGACCCCAAGAGCTATGTGACCTGAAGCATTAGCTTCTTATGGCTCCTTCCAGGATAAACTCTTCCTAGGAGAGGCAGGAGATGATGGATTCCCAAGCCTTTATTTAAAGAAGGCTGGTGGAGGGGCCACTGATGCCCGCCACAGTGCTGGCAGCACTTTGTTGAGAAACAAATTTAAAATGATGTGCAGCTGCATTATTCAAGGAGAGGCAGTTAATTGTATCATCGTTAGCTTTTACAGGTTGTTGCAGATTCAGACTTCTGTTTTTAGTGCTCACGGCTCTATGGCAGCGGGCTGGCTGAGACCCTTTACCAACATAATTTGACTGGCTTGCACATGTCCTTGATCAGGTTTTATGTACTGATGAAGCCAAACTACCATTTGAATAAACAACACTGTGATCCAGACAAACACAACCTGAACGGGAAACATTATATTTGGGTAAAGCTTCACCAGCACGTTTTTAGGTTTTTCTCTGTCTTTTGGTTTTTTAATGGGATGGGCTGGGTCCATTAAAGTGATCGAAGGAGCTAAAATCATCATGAATGTGGCCTAATGCGCTTGCAGATTCCAGAAAGCAACACCTTGTGGGGAATCGTGCCAGAGGGCTGTCGTGAAAGCAAGCAATTATAATACTTATGGATTTGGAATGACACATGTAGCGTTTGGGTGTCCATGCTCTTGTGTTAAATCCAGCCACGCTTGGGGCGATGTGGTTGGGCCGAGGTTAGCACTGAACTTCACAGCTCACAGCTCCAAATCCTCTGGCCGGCTGGAGCTTTTTCTGTGTGAAGATCGCATGTCCTCCTCATGCTATCATGGGTTCTGTCCGAGTGCTTCCTCCCACAGTCCAAAGACCTGCACAGGGTCGGCTTCATCCACAATTCTAACCTGGCCATAGGTGTGACTGTCAGCATGAATGGTTGTCTCTCTGTGTGAGTCCTGTGGTAGACTGGTGACCTGCCATAAGAGCGTGGATGGATGATCCATTTAAAACTGCTTGCCACGTGTCCTTCGCATGCTTTTCCGTAAAGGAATATGTTTGAAAAGTTTTTCTTCATTGATGGAATTTGTCTTTAAAGAATGCCATTCAGATAAAACCATTATTATTATATCGCTGGATAGAGTATAGCGTAGTTACAAAAGAGGAACACACATTTTCATAGTCGTTAGAATTTCTTGCTTGATTTGTATTCTGCCCTCAAGCATGCAAGTACGTCTTATTAAGTGCTGTTAAGTAGAGTCAGGCCTGATGCAAATATAGCCGTGAGGAATGAATTGTAAATAGAGCAGGACTGCGTGTGGACAATGGTGAGTCGGTGAAAGAAGTTTTGGTTCAGGCAGGCTACAAAGTCAAGGTCAGCCTGCAGCCTGGCAGATCATCTCATCTCTGCCCAGGTTCAGCTCATACATACAGTATGCTACTTTTAGCTGCTCTTTTAGTCCTAATGAGGTGCCTGATGCAACCCCAAAGGGATTTTGGTCTCCTCTGGGGTCTGAACAAATCTGTTTGAGTGACTTTAGCCTGTGTATAGTTCCTGCAAACTGCGTTGCAACCCACCTTGAGCTCGCTCTGCATTAAATGGCACTTTTGACTTGATAAATGCCATGATTGTCACTGACTCCCGGTCTGTATTGGGTCTTGGTGCTACTGTTGCGTACGTGTGTGGAAGAGTGGCGTGGTCCCAGAACAGAAGCATACTGCCAAATATAAAGTTAGCACAAAGGAAAGGGAATTTGTGTTGGGTTAATTCTTTCTTTCGTTCCCCTTAAATGGAGACACATTTGCAGGGGATGCATTTGTGCGTTGGAGTAGCAGAGTTGAGCATGTGGATTCTGCAGGTGGAAATAATCGTAACAAATAATACAAACGTGTGTGTCAGTGTCTTTTTGTGATCCAGCTCCTGACCTGGGCAAAGAAGTCCTCTGGTGCTGGCAGTTCCTGTAACATTGCAGCTCCTTCTTTGAAACCAAAGCACAACAAGCATTGACGCGTGCGCATTATGCACACAGGATTCACCGCAGGCACACATCTCAACTGTCACAGAGAAACACAACCCAGAGCAGAAACTTCTCATCACACACTTATACACAATCACCAGCCTGGTGGCAAGATGGCAGTTTCTCACAAACAGAAACACACAATTACAGCGTCTCGTCACACGAGCAAGTCATGAGAAAAGCTGACCGTAAAGGTGTGACAGATTGCCGCTGACAGCCAGCAGGAGACCAGTGACTGGTCGTTTTTTGGATGGGGGGCTGGAGTGGGTTAATGGTGCACTGCACAGCATCAGCGAAGGAAGAATGATGGATGCATCAGCATTTGTGGAGGGTTGGTAAACTGGAAAGGAAGGTCATAGAGTCACAGTTTATTTCCACTGCTGATGCTGCTTTAAGGGACGCAGGAAATGCAACCCAGGAGTGACGGGCCTTCTACCGCTCAGCCTTTCTTCATTTGGATCTATTTCTGTGCCTTTTTTCTGCAATCGTGAGAAATTATTTTGACAAAGAAATCATTAGTGTCCATTAAACGTTGTCCTTTTGATTTGTTGCCACAATTGAGGTTTGAGTGAGAAGCAGAAGTGCAGTGAAAAGATTGGCTGCTGAATGGGAGCTGACGTACACATCAGTCTGCACCGTAACCAGGGGTGAAAGTGAGCCGGTACGGTCCGGTACTACATATTACTAAAAGATTCTGCACCGGTACGCAGTACCGGCAAGAGCTGAAGCTGCTGTCAGCTGTAAAGCCGTCATTCAGAACCAGTCACGGCTGTACTTTGGGTCAGAACAGATCCTCTAACAATGAGCAGTCTAAAACACGACTTAATCAGTTAATAAATGCCCTTTTTTTCCTCTCTCTCATTTCAAATTGTCTCTGAACTGCTCATACTTTGCCCGGGCCTCAACTTCTCTAGCTTCCCCCCCCCCCAGAGACCAGGAGGTGTCATGTAGCTTCAGAATATCTGAATTTCATCTCCTATTTTGATTGACACCTCACTCAGCCAATCATGTAACTGGCTGCACCGAAATCAACAGAAAAGCTACGTGACACCCCCTGGTTATTATTGGCTCTGGAAAACCATTTCTTAATATGATTGGCCGCGTGAGGTGTCAATCAAAATGGGAGGGGCTAGCCCTTCATATAAAAAGCACTACACCCTGGATAGGATGCCGCCGGCCAGTTAAAAGGCGATGGCATGGCTTAACCAGAGCCAATAATAACCAGCGTTTTTTCAGGTGATTTTTGGTTCGGCCAGGTTAGAATGTTCACTGCTACGTTTAATGTCTGTGTGCTTGTTACAAAATATCCCAATAAAAAGCAAAGAGCATTTAACTGATTGTGTTTCATGTTATTCTGCTCAATTTCAACAATAAAGCACAGCTCAAAAACTCTGCTCATGACCGGAGATTTAATTTACGCTACATGACAGCGCATTTTCCTGCAAAACACAGTGGTTACCAAGAACACTGAGGTTTGAGAAAGTTTGGTGGTTAATTCTTTCCGAAGTTTTGAATTGGTGGACAGAGCCAGAATGCATGGAGGTGGTCAGCAGTTGTTTTTGTGTAAAGTTTGTGCATCTCCGTTCCTTAATAACTGAAAAAACATATTCCACATTGTCAAGTGATTCTAATTTCTGCCTTATCCTGGCAGGCAACAGTAATACATACATACATATATATATATATATATATATATATATATGTATGTATGTATTAAAGTACTTTCACCCCATCAGTGAGGATACAGTATACAATTTGAATTCATTCTTGGATCCTATTTAATATCAATAGAAGGTGCCACAAAGTCTCCTATTTGATTCAGTGGAAATAAACTGCACATATTTTTTTTTATATAGCCTTTATTTATACAGGTAGTCCCATTGAGACTCTGTGTCTCATTTATAAGAGAGACCTGTTTCCAGAAAAAAATGAATTTAAAACAATACAGTATTAAGAATACAAAAATATAAAATGATTACACAATCATATAAAAAAAGAACAAGGTCCAGTTTGGGATGCAACAAAAATTTTTATGCGTGTGTTAAGCTCTGTATAAGCTCTGTTTATATATTTAAAAGGCACCTTAACACACATCTGACTGATAATGGCTGATAAGAGTTAACTGCAGCGCTCTGCAGCTCCAAAGAACATGTGTTCTTGCTCGTTCTTATCATGCGGTGCTTCATAATGAAACAGCACACCTTCAGACTGGAGGATGAACAGTTCCCAAATATGTCCAGTGGCAATCTATTAATGCCACAGCACTGTTCATCTTTAAATCGAATTGCAATGTTTTCCCTTTGCTTGTCTTTCACAGACTTTAATGTAAGAAGCGTCACGGCGGAGCTGTGCACTTTTATTTCCCCCAGCAAACACTGACCACATGAGTCCCGTGGCTCCCAGGATTCGGTGTCACAAACAAACTGCACAGAATTCCTGTCAGGAGCTGCTCAGACAATTAATTTCCCAGAGGTTTGTGTTGATCACAAGAAAACACACATTTTTCTCATCGGCTGAAGTGAAATGAACTGAGGCACCTCAGCAGACCGCCCAACAAACGGATGAGACTTGATTACGACAATCTCAAAAGGAATGCATTTCCATAAAACGCTTCACACGCCCAGCTTCATCTGTTACAGCCTGTGAGTTAGCAGTCAATAAAGAGCGTCTCTATATGGAAATGGGTTTGCGTTATGTTTAATTCAGTGTTCTGTGTGATATCCAGTGTTCCCTGTGGAGAAATAAGCAGTCTCTGCTTTGAAGGCAGCCACCAGAGAACGAGTTGATGTTGTCAGTCAGGACTCACTGAAGCCATCTGGGTGGTCTGTGTTAGCCTATTAAAAACCCTTAATGCTGGGATTTTCAGCATTTTGGCAGGTACATCTATCGCGCTCTTACTGGCCTGAGGGATGCGGCTGTATTGATTAGCTGACCTACTTCCTGTTTTTGAGCCAACAGGATAACCCAGAAAGGTTTGGAGCTGATGGTCATCAGCCTAGAGCCTAGAGCTATTTTTTAAGACAAAAGGTTGTGACTGCTATGAAACACCTTTCCAGCACATTCTCACAGCAGTCTCTAATTGATATATTTTACATTCATGGACACAAATGTTGCTTTTTTGTCTTCACACACATGAAAAATCAGACGAAGGTTCGTGAAACTGTAATAAATATATTGACTTGTGATCATGGACACAAATTGCTGTGCCTCCAGCATTGCTGCACGATTAATTAGGCCCGAGCCTCGCGAAGCGATCGGCGAGGAGCCTATTGTAATCGTATGCGCGAAGGACGACGAGTCGAGCGCTCGACCATTGTCTAGGTCGAGCGCAAAGCGCTCGACTGACCTCACGACAACGTGGGTCGGGTCGAGACGTTTCCGAAAACGTATATATGGGGGTGACTGCAATAGCCCATAATTGAAATCGTTAGCGTCATGACCTAGCTTGCGCGACAAAATTGCAGTGCGTTGCGCTCGTCATTGACAATGGACCTCACGACAGCGTGGGTCGGGTCGAGACGTTTCCGAAAACGTTTATATGAAGGTGACAGAACAAGCGCATAATTGGAATTGTTAGAGTTTTTCTTCTTCTTATTCTTTATAATTTTTCTTTCTGTGCCTTTGATCGCTAATTTGACCCCCTTAACGTATACAAAAAATCACCAATTTTTGCATGCAAGCCAGGTCTGGTGAAAAATTTGTTTTTTTTTTGGCGCCATTAAAAACCTCCACAAAATGGCGAAACCCCGCCCCCCCAAAAATGCAAATTTTGCATTCCTATGGGCGGGGCTAAAATTTATTTTGCCGTACAACCACAAAATTCGAGTCACAGAAAGATCATTTGAAGCTTGACAAAAAAATTACATTATGGAGTTTCCGCCGGACAAACAAGAAGTCGGCCATCTTGGATTGAACTTTGACCTTTTCCGAGTCAGCTGTTTTACACACCTCGTATTTGAATGAACTTGTCCTAGGGCGTTTACACTAGCGACACAAAAATCGCTCAGGATCATCTAGACAAGTGGGGCATCAAATTATTCGGGATTTTATAGAATATTCAACGTGTTTCCATGACAACAGCGGGAATTTGACCTTCGTGTCTGTGAAAATTTGCACATTTCTTTCTCAAATCGTTCGCACAATTTTAGTCCGATCAGCCTCAAAATTTTATCACTTATGTACCGACCCAGCCTGAACCCCCAATTAAGGATACAAGGATATCGGTGCAATAGCGCCCCCTACAGAAGCAAACAAAAATTTGTATGGGGGGTACGAAAAATTAGTTTCTCTGAAATGCATGAAAATTGGTGTCAGCAGCCTTCAGCCCATCCTGATTGAAAAAGTCAATCAAACCTATATTAAATTTTCTACCATGTTGCTATGGGGA
>VUQK01042228.1:0-17511 GCA_015106715.1 Bujurquina vittata
GGGGGGTGTGGGTTGTTTTTTGCTGCTGTAATTTATCATTAGTTCTTTTCTCTTTCTGCGGTTATGCTCTCAACTCCATGGGTATCTCTTTTTTTATTATGTTGATTGTTGTTGCCTTGCTTTGGGAAAAAAAAAAGAAGAAGAAAGTTTTACATGAACATTCACGTTTTGTACATTTTCATATGACCTAATATAATGTGATGTACTGTTTATAGCTGCTAATGTATGCACATTCTAGTGTATATGTATGTATTTATTTATTGTAAGCTTGAATCATTTCTTATTTTAATGCGATTTTTCATACATCAGAAGAAAAAAAAAAAATAGAATCTGGGCGTCACGGGTTTAACGGAGAGCAGAGCGGCCGGTTCTGAGACGAGCTGGAAGCTGCTCGTTGATTCTTTTCTTTCTTAATGTCTGAAAGTGGACACTAATGTAAATCTTTACGAGAAAAACCGATGCTGTGAGCAAGGAGATTTTCAAACATCACGACACGGAAACTTTCTGGTGCAAAATCCCATCAAACCCTTCGGAGTTGTTCCGTTTTAAAGCCGTCCTGTTGCGCTTTTTCTTTGCTCGTGGGCGGGAGCGCGAGTGGAAAGACCCACGGCTGCAGAAAATCTAGGAGACAATCTGCCATTGTGAATTTATTTCAAATCATCAACCTCGACTAGCTAATAGGACAACGTGTCAGCAATATTGGTATGATAATATTAAAGCGTTTGTTTAGATATGGGATGCAATCTATATGAAAAAAAAGTTGTTTGGGTATATGCAATTTCTTATGAATAAAACTAGCAAAGAGCTGATAGATCTTTTTACTAACTATAGATGTATTGCGTTTTGTATAAACCTTTTACTACAATCATGTTTTAGGAATCTGACACGGGTGAGAGGACTTTGGTTCTGTCATGTTCGACTTTGCACAGGGACACCTTTGTTTCCATGTTTTGATGTTTTTATTGCCCGTTAAGAGGCGCTTAGCAGGCAAACGGATCTGTAGATAGGACTTTTCTTTCTAGAGGCTGACGGCTCCGCTGGACTTACAGGGTCAAAGTTCCCATCCTTCATTGTATATTGCACTCGTTGTGTAGAAAACGTCTTTCCAGTCATGCATCTTATTGTCTGAGCCACAATGGGACATGATGCCAGACAACGCGATGACCAAGCACCGCTTTTGTTTTGGTTTTTTTTTTCTTTTTAAAAGAATCTTTGTAATTGAAAAGATGAATGAAAACCAGAGCCAGCAGTCGTGATGTCTGTGCACTCATCTGAATCGGCCTTACTGATGACATTCGGTCTGAAATCACAGCACTGATGGAGCGTTTTCTCAACACCGTCGATCATGCATGCACTTTATTGGAGTATGTTAAAGTATTATCATGTGGTAAATGAAGCAAAAACTGTACAGCGAGTTTGTGGAAACTGACTTTGTGCTGGCGATGCCTGTTGGAAAGCAACCTGGAGCAAATGTCATTAAGGGAAAACTCCCCCTGTGGTCTCCTCACGTTATCAGGCTCCCCCCTTCCAGAGTCCACAACCGTTACCCTTCAGAGGCTCCTCTGTGGTACGCATTAGTTAATAAGACCGGAGTGATGATCTAACCAGGAAGTGTTTCCTAAAGCACAGCATCAGCAGTCAAAGTCCCCTTTTTCTTTTCTGTGTAGATGATGTTCGATGACTGCAGGACCGTGTTGGGCAGCTCTGAAGAGCCAAATGTACTGTCCCCGTGTGGGGAGTGTCAGCTGGATCTCCTGGCTCAAAAACTAACAAACAAAAAGGTCAAAAGAATTAAAAATGACTTCCAGAATATTTGGATCTTTCAGCGGAACAAAGCACATATAATTTTTATGCGTACATAAAAACACGAGTAGATGTGAGTCAGTTGAAACCCCCCCCCCAAAGTTCATCCACAACCTTAAAACAAGCAAAATAAATAAATTAATAACACAGCTGATACAATCAGCATCTGCGCTTTGGCCTCATACGATGCAAACGTGACTGAGCTCATATCTTACTGCAAACCCACCCTGGATCATAAACAGCATAACATGATACAGGAGCCTCGTGAGCTGAAGCGTGGATGGGGACAAGATCGAGTCGAAGGGTTTGAAGCTAAATTGAATAAATACTTTAATAAAACAATGATTACTTGAGGGAAAGTAATTTATTGGATTGCTTCTAAATGGTTCATATTGACTGTGGAGTGTTACCAGCTGGATGTAACTGTCCACAAGGTGGACTGATGCTTCAAAGTGGATACATTTTGATAAATCTAAACTGCGTTTGTGTGTATTCAGACGTCGACGGTATACTCAGATAAATCTGACCGTAAACAAGGGGGGGGGGGAGATATTTACCTGCGTAATCTCAGCTTTTAAAAGTACAAATTATGTCATCATGCAGAAAGACATTTGTTACAAATGTAACTGATGTTTGATGTGTGTCTACATATATATTTTTGACACATTTTCAGGCCAGTTTTCCGCCCGAAGGAGAAACAAACTGCTGACGGGGAGTTTTCCTTTAAGACTTCCGTGGGCTTTTATCATTCCCCGACTTTTCCATCTCCATCCAGAACTTGGCGTCCGCAGCTTCCTGCCAGTGAACTACTGCATTAGATAGACTGACAGCTTGTATTTTTTATTTAGTCAGTTATTCTTACTGATAACAAAGGAAATGGGAGTAAAAGCACAATTCTGCCATTTAAAGACAGTCGATAGACTAGATATTGTAATAACAGATGTAAAAGCTAAACTGTAACTATTTACATAGAGAATCTCAACACTAACATGTGACACGCTAGAATGCAAAAGAAATCCATATGAATATTTGTGAACTCATCAGTTTATGAAGACGATAGTTTCTTTTCAGCAGTGCACAGATAAGGGGTTTTTATACAACATTCATTTTCTCTCCTTTTACCCCTTTTTCTCTGTTACTCGCAAAACCTTCGGCAGCCGTTTTCTGACCACATGGCATGGGTTTCTGTTGATATTTTTGCTGTATGTTTAAGGTCATGAGTTGCTACGTGATATTTTAATTTGACTTGTGAAGTTTGTACAATTTTTATCATGCTGGTGTTGGCATCTCTTGCTCTGAATAAATCTTGTGTTGCAACACTGATTACGACCTTCGCTCGTTTGTCATTTTTAAAGCGGATTAGGTTATGTTAATGATGAGCAGCAGGACGAGGATTTTAGTGATTCTAATGATTAGCCACCAGTGAAAAGAGGTTTGCATTTTAGTTTTTCCTGTACATTAAAAAGCTCAAGTGATGACAGTGATCTCATGGTGGGATATGATGTGTACGATGTAGGAAAAAAGGACCTTTGTAACTTTAAAAAGTGATAGCTTGAGTCAGACCCTCTCCAGTAAAGCAGGACTTCCCGGTATGCACTTGTTACCAGTACCAAAAGAAGTCCAGGGGTTCAGCAAAAGTGTTACAGTATGGGCCCTATGCTGACCCGTGAGCATGGCTGTGTAGGGTTTTGTTTTAGCCACTTGCTAAAAAAGCACATCTACAGAAACTAGATGTACGAACTAGATTCTGGCCCTAACTTCAAAGGTTGTAGCAGCTGTATGGATGAGCCTGTGTGAACTGATGCCTCAGCTTCCTGTTCTTCACTGACAGCAATGGCGTCTGGTGTGGTCTTCTGCTGCTGTAGTCCCTCTGCTTCAAGGCTGGACTTGCTCTTCTGCATACTTTGGTTGGAACTAGTGATTACTTAAGTTTCTTTTGCACTCCTATAAGCTCAAAGCATTCTCCTCTGACCTCAGGCATTAATTGTGCAGAACTACTGTTTCCCTAATATTTTCTCCTTTTTGGGACCATCCTCTATAAACCCAAGTAGATCGGCACTTTATGAAATCTGCAGGCTGACTCCCTCAGGCACCAACGACCACTTTAGTCACCTAACTGTGATGCTTGGCTTTCACTTCAGCAGGCTGTTCAGCTTGTGTTTAGACATATAAATAAAGCTTAAAAAATAAATTGTATCCCATAAAAATCTAAAACTGTAACTAAATCTATTGTCTCAACAGCATCAAAATCTCCTATTCAACCTGGATTTTAACTCGCGAGCGCCCCCCTATAAACCGGAAGTCCAGAGCCTCGGTAATATCAGCAGTTCTCCGCTGGAGGGCGCAGATTTGGCGCCAACATGCTTCTTTGACGTCGTTTGTCTTCGTAGTTGCACTTCCGGGTGAAACATGTCCATTTCCGGCGTGGAAAGCGACACAAACAAACCTGCAGAGTCGTGCTGTGCTGGGGCTCTCCAACTTACCGGATTCTGACGATTATAAACGGGCTTCGGATGTGCGCCCGGCCCGGTCGAAGTGTTGGGCGTGGGCGGTGAACATGGTGAAGTGCGTCGTCTCTGGGTGTCCGAACCGCGTGGTCAGTGTTAACCGGGGGCTCTTCAACAGACCGCCGAAGAGGTTCTTCAGCTTCCCCAAGGACCCGGCGCGGGTCCAGGTAGGGCCATAAGACTGCCTTTAAGAGTTAAAATACACATACACCATCCATTATAGCGGCTAACATGATGCTAACATGAGGGCAGGTAAACAGCAGCTATTTAGATGACTCAGGTGTGAATGAGGAAAGAGTCAGACACTGCTGACTGTGTTCAGGTGTGGCTCGCAGCGCTCAGGGAGCCGGGGAAGCAGGACTCCGCAGAGCAGCAGCTCATCTGTGAGGACCACTTCCTGCCAGAGGACATCTCCGATGATGGCGTCAGCAGTGATGCCATTCCCATCATGCCCCCCTGCTTGGACGGGGCCTTGGGCTTGCTCAGCCACTGGAGGGCCGAGTCGTCCGAGGAGGAGGATCAGTGGGCTGCTGGAGGAGGTCGTGCTGGTGAGGAGGAGGAAGAATCTGAGGTTCCTGCTAAGATACCTTTTGCACAAGGACTTCTTACACCAAAGCAGGTCAGAAGACGGTTATCTTTGCATGTTTTAAACTTTTACCTCTTCAGTGCCACACTAGTGACTTACTGCGCAGATCCTGAGCATTAAAGCATTTAAAGTGTTTGAAAATCAGTTGATATTTATGTGGAACCACAATATCTTTGTTCACTCTCTGAACTCCAGGAGCCAGAAACCAGGCCGGCTGCAGGAGCGAGCAGGTAAAAACATTTTACCTGCTTTAAATCTGATTTAAATCAGCCAGCTGCAACTTCTGCCTGCCAGGTCAACATTCAGTGACATATTTCCTTGTCTTTCTTTCCAGAGAAGTCCTGAATCATTTAAAGGACATGATACATACCAAGATAACCACCCGACAAGGTCGGTCCTGCTTTATTATGTTTCTATTGTTAGTCTTTAATTATTTTAACCCTGCTCTGTTTGAAACCTCTTTCCTCGGAAGATCAGAAAGGTTTTATTTGTTAGCCTCTAACTGAGTGTCGCCGCTTTCAGACGTGTCTCTGACCGTGCTGACGGTGCGTTTCCTGGAGCTCCTGCTGATGGCGCCCGACGGCTTGGTGGACCTGCGCGAGGCGATGAAAAGCCTGCAGACCCGCAGGCGGCGAGTTTATGACATCACCAATGTCCTGGAGGGCATCAGTGTCATTGAGAAGCAGACGGCCAACAAGGTCAAGTGGATGTGAGTGAACACACAAAAAGATAATATAGTAACCCTCAACAGTGACGTAGTTTCAGTGCTTAAAGGCAGAAACAGTAAATGGGTAATATGTAAAAATAAATCATTATCTTCAGTCATGTCTGATGGTTTCCTGTCAGCAGAAAGAAGTTACTCAGTGGACCTCGAGTTGCGATGTTTTTTTAGAGCGAACCTTTGAGTCCTGAGCGCTGCCTGTGTTACAGTCTGACAGTAAACGCTTCGTCTGTGCAGAGGAAGCTGTCCCATCTCCAGCTTTCTGCCAAAGAACAAGCAGAAGTTCCACAGGGAGCTGGAGAACCTCAAGCTGGTGGAGGACACTTTGGACTCGCTCATCAAAAACTGCGCCCAGCAGCTGTTTGAAATGACCGACGAGTTGGAAAACGCTGTATATCCTTTCCAGTCATACAAAGGTCAGAGGTCACCGGTTAACACTCCGGTCATGATTTAAACAGGAAAAACTCAGAGCTATGTGTAACATGATTATTTAACCCCAAAATGCTTTGCTGAAGAAAATCAGGATCATTTGGACAGAAATAATAATAAAAGTGACAGCTCTTGGTACCTGCCCTGATTGAACCAGGTCAGTTTTTCTCAGAATGGCAGTTAAACAAAGGTTTGTGTGATTGGTCCACGCGCAATAGACGCAACCAGTTTGCGTTTAGTGATGTGAATGCAAAGGAAAAGTTAAAAAGTTATGCTTGAGGAAACAAAACTCCAGTCAACAAAATGAATTACAAAAATAATGTGATTACAGATCTAGACTCCTTTGGCTTTGTGTTAAACCTCTGAGCACCGAAATGTCCTCTCTGCACGCATGAAAAACCTGCAGTTTAATTAAATGATGATGTGACGTCATACCTGCAGCGCATAAACATTTCCTGCTGTCATGTTTGGGCTTTCTCTGCCCTCTTCTTGCCAGAACACGTTACTGCAGGTTAAATGAGAAAAATCTGAGCGTCTGAGAGCGCGACTCCTGTCACCTCGCTGCATTATTGACTATAAAATTAAAACGTCACTTTGTGCATCCTAAACAGTAATTTATTAGGCCTAAAACTGCTTTTTAATAACTACCATAATCAGAACAGTTTTCTTTAACTGTCCTGCACGCTGGCCTATGTGACCCATGAGGACATCAGCCGGATCGAAGCCTTCCAGGAGCAGACGGTGATCGCCGTCAAAGCTCCAGAGGAAACCAAACTGGAGGTTCCTGCACCTACAGAGGTAAACGACCACAGACGGGTTAGAGTCAGTTTTCAGGAGGAGCTGCTTTCTTCTGTCAGAGAAAATCTGCTCCAGTAAATGTTCCCTGATTGAAACAGTCGATAAAATGGGTTTTTTTTCAAAACCTGATGAGCTTGACTCAATTAAAGGACGAGCTCTGAAGAAACTCAGGTTACATGTTTGCATGTGTGTCGGTGCAGGATAGCATCAAGGTCCATCTGAAGGGGGGGAAGGGTCCCATCATGGTGATGACGTGTGATATCGAGACAGGTGAAGCTGTGACTGCAGAGGAGAGCGGCTGCTTTGTAACACTAGAGGAAAGCCGGATAAAGACGACCGCGCTGCGCAGAGGTAACGGTGGAGCACAGGAGCAGAAAGCTGCCGTTAGCAACAGGCTGCTAGTGATTGCTGTGATAGGATTTCTATCTAGCTGGGTTTTAGGTTTTGTTAAACTAGCTAACACAAACAAAGCCTGGATATGTTGAACCTGTTAGTGTCTCTCTGATGATGGTGCAAGAACAAAAGTTGGAGGTGACTGAAGTTGTTAGGATTCATAAGGAGGCCCTCCATTCCCCTCATGAACGTCTGCAGCTTTAATAGCAGTCCGTCCATAACCTCTCAGAAGCATTAATAATGTAACCCAAACTCTTTGTTAATGACCTCAAACATGTTTCTGCATTTGAATCGTGCAGTTTCTTTAATGGGAAGCACAAAACTACAGCTAAACTCAGCTGATGGTTATGTTATTGCTGTTGCAGAGTCCTCGAGTCCACAGAGCGCCACACTGGGCGGAGCCTCCACACAGGGCGGAGCCTCCAGCTGATCTCCAGACGATACCATCTCTCCTCATGGGGTCGGGATATGAAAGCATTAATAGCCTTGCAGATACTGCAGAGTGTCTGGTGAAAACGGTTTGATTGGAACGATCCAGAAATGAACCGCGTGCGCACGTGCAGCGTAAACGAGAGTCAGCTGAAACGCAGCACAATCATGAAACCTGAACTTATCCAACATTCTTTATGGATCCCTGTGCACCATTCTTCATGTAATTGATGATCATATGGATTAATGATGTTGATGAGGACAGTTTGATCAGGATGCTTGGACATTTATTTTTGTATGGGGGGGGGGCTCTGTCGTGCAGATGGGTGCAGAGTTTCTGGAGGCGTCGTAATACACATAACAGTCATTTACTGACTTATATTTGCTGTAAAATATTTGACTTTGTATTTTGTGTTGACGTCACTCTTTGTGTTCTCATGAATGTTTTCATCTTGGTTTGAATTTTCTATCAGAAACACATCTCCAAGACGCTGTAACCAATAAAAAAAAATTAACTCACCTTTCAGTTATCAGGCTAATCAATTTCTATAATTATTTTATCTATCTATCTATAGATAGATAGATGTGTGTGTATGTATATGTGTGTTTATATATGTGGCGTTGGGGGGCTACTGTGCCCTTTTATGTCCAATGTGCTTCCTCTTCCTCGCTGTCCTCCAGCTCCTCTTCTGTTGACTTCCCAGCGCTGTCCCACCTCATACGATTGGGCTCATGGACTTTCGTGTTCAGACTGAAATAACATGTTTTGCAGACTCTCAGCTGCTTTGTCAAGTCAATGCGTGTAATCACCGCTCGCTTCTCGGAGCATGCGCTGCAAACCACGAAGCCGCAGTTTCTGCAGTGGTGTCGACGTTTGCTCTTTGTGAACTTGCTGCCGCAGCGCATGCAGAGAGCAGTGGCCTGTTCAGGGATCAAGGTACTGGCAAAGTCTAAACTGCAGCTTCTGCTGCGGCCTCTGCTCTGTAGCACTTTGTCCTTACAGCCTTCTGTGTTTTTAATCCAGGCTTTCTTTTCCTCATTGGAGGCGGCAGAGACATAGGACTTCTTGGGTGTGCGGATTAACCACCGGTTCTTTAACGTGGCACTGTCCTCCAGCAGGATATTCTCTAAAATGATGAGAAGAATCACAAGTTAATGCTGGAAAACAAAGGTTGCAGTACTAACGTTTATCATCCTTTAGGGAATTCCATTTGTGCCATTTGGGGGAGATCTGGGTTTCTCTGCTTAGACTGCTGATGCTGCTGCCCCAGATAAGAAGAAGAACATGTATGTATGGATGGATGGCTTATTAAACATTATTAATCATTAACATGTATGCCATCAGAACGTCTGCTTTCTGCAGCAGGAAACACTGCATTAAAGCTCAGTCCTGAGAATGTTTACATGCTCGCTTTTCTTCGTACTCCTTTAAAGGCTCACAGACACACATACTGACTCATTCACACTTAAAAATGCAGAACACACACATTTGCCATTTACAAAACTCCACTCAAAAGGACATTGTTTAGGGCAGCGCTGTCAACCTCCAGGCCTCGAGGG
Source organism: Bujurquina vittata (assembly GCA_015106715.1). NCBI lineage: Eukaryota > Metazoa > Chordata > Actinopteri > Cichliformes > Cichlidae > Bujurquina > Bujurquina vittata. Next base: position 9,227 of record VUQK01042228.1, read on the forward strand.
CCGGTGTCCTGCAGCTTTTAAATGCATCTCTGCTTCAACACACCTGAGTCAAATATAGAAGTCATCAGCGGGACTGCTTGACTGCATTCTGAGGAGGTGATTCAGCCATTTGATTCAGGTGTGCTGGATCAGGGACACATCTAAACCTGCAGGACACCGGCCCTCGAGGCCCGGAGGTTGACACCCCTGGTTCAGGGACTTATTATTTACAATAGTAAAGATGGCTTTCTGGTCAATAGTCTTCTTATCTTCTGCGAGTTTACATACACAGATTAAAGAATTTTAAGGTGAAACCAATGTCTTATGGATGTCATTACAAAGCAGGTTCTGCTCCACACAAGCCCCACATCTGCCACGTCTACCTGCCTCTACCTGTTACAGTGTTTTTCTTTTCATCCTGTTGGATTCAGTGAAGCAGCGAGGAAGATGAGTTCCTCACCTAGGGGAAAGATGTGCTTCTTTTTGTGCCAGCGGCCATTCAGGACAATACTGCCGTACACCAGCACATCATTGAAGAGGAAGAAAGCTTTGGGCTGCAGTCCTCTGCGGCTCTTCTTTAACAGCGTGCCCTCTCTGACCAGAACCCGATCCTGCTGGAGTAAGCATTTCCCCGATGACCCAAATGACCTGGCAACAGCCTGGACCCGCTCCCAGTTATCCTGAGCAGTCATTAGCTGGTCCATCAGAGCAGTCAGAGTGTTTGGGCTGGTAGATCCACACCTCTGCAGACGCGCGTTTGTCTGATGAAACGAATAGCCCAGTGGCTGCTTTTATACAGCTCATGGTGACCTCACGGGGATTTCAAAAAACAAGTGGAGCTTTAAGAAAGTCTTTTGTAAGAAGGGGTGGGGCCTTCATTTGAATTTGAAACGACACAAGCAAGTCTGCAGGGGGTAATGACAGGTTGCTCTCAAGACTGTTCCTGGGTCCAAAAATAACACTACTCAAATAAATGCAGGAGCACGTAAATGGATTAAAGGTTGTATCTAATCAAGCTGAAGGGTTCATGTGGTGAATAACTTTGGTGCCTGTACAAAGTGAAACTATTCGAATCACCTTTGCTTACATTTTTTACAATTTGTAGATTTGGAGCCAGCAGACAGAAGTTATTGATACACTATAACTGAGGGGAAAGTCTAAGGTAGATGACAATAAACAGATATTTCAGAAGCCTGTTAAAAAAAACTCTTTAAAATTAAACATTAAGTTATTATTTATTAAGCAAATAAGAGGTAAACAGTTTCCAAACAGTTAACTTTGTGAGAGCTAAGCAGATTGTGCTGCTCCTTAGTGAAGGAACCTGCTCGTGTGCATTCCTTCAGCAGCCACACCAGAGTAAAATGCTACTCGTTTGAAAAGTTGACTTGAACAGGAAGAGAGCCTCAGCATAGGCTACTATGAAACATCAGATTTAAAAAAAAAACAAAAAAAACAGAAAATGTCTGCAGTGAACGGGTTTAACTTTTTACCACTAGGTTTCACGTCACTGCAAAAACGAAACTAAACAAAAAAGTCTTTGTAGCAGGAGTTAAGTTAAAGAGAAAAAACAGGTCAAGCAAACAGTAGCGGTTGGTTCACATTTTTTGACGCTCTTCACTAGTGATAGTACACAGCTGCAACATTACAACAACTGTCGGCAATGCTCTGTGTCTGTGATGTGAATTAAAAAGTTATTAGGCAGTTTGCTAATGGCTAATTCCTGCTAATGGCTAATACCTGCTAATGGCTAATTCCTGCTAATGGCCAACAGGGGGCAAAAATAATTCTACTCTATATTGACAAAAGTATTCATTCACCATCCTAATAATTGGATGTTCCAGTCCCTTCCATGGCCACAGGTGTATAACCAGCACCTCGGCATGCAGAATGCCTCTGCAAACGTCAGTGTAAGAATGGGTCGCTCTCAGGAGCTCAGTGAGTTCCAGCGTGGTACCGTGATAGGATGATACCTGTGCAGCAAGTCCAGGCCTGAAACTTCCTCACTGCTAAATATTCCACAGTCAGCTGTTAGTGGGATTATAACAAAGTGGAAGTGATTGAGAATAACGGCAACTCAGCCACTCTAGAGCAGTGGAGAGCTGATCTCTGGAGGGATCAGTCACACTTCTCCATCTGCAAGTCTGATAAATGAGCAGTGATGTGCGGTCAGGTGAGGCAGTGCCTCCTCTGTCATCACGACAAGTTTAATACTAACAATGATAAGAGAAAATACATTTGACCACTTGACTGTTCTATAAAACTGTTCTATAAAACTGTTTTCTGAAATATTTCAACACGTTAATGTTCAAAATCGCGAAATTTACGCGTCGCCTGTTCAAACGCATGAAGAAATGTGGGGCGAGCCAGTGCAGTGCTGTGGCTCACCTCTGGGGGCGCTGTGTCACATTCAGTAAATGAAACATTCGGTTGGCGCATGCCCATTGCTGTCTCTCTTTATATCGTCAAAATAAATGATTGATCACTCAGCACATGCTGATGCTCCACAGTCTGTCTGATACACTGAATGAATGTGTCACATGTTTATTCTCTGTGGTCGGTCATGAATGCACGGTGAAAATGAGGCAGGAAGTACCGTGCTGCACCGACAGGGGGCAGCGCTGCAGCGGTACTTGTTGAAAAATAAATAAAAAAAAATAGTTTGACCTTACATTAAATAATTTGTATTCTTGATCAGGATGCATGGACATTTATTTTTGTATGGGGGGGGGCTCTGGAGGCCTCGTAATACACATAACAGTCATTTACTGACTTATATTTGCTGTAAAATATTTTACTTTTTGTATTTTGTGTTGGTATCACTAATTATATGAATGTTTTCATCTTGGTTTGAATTTTCTATCAAACGCGTCTCCGAGACGCTGTAACAATAAAAAATTAACTCCTGTGAACCTGAGAAGACAGCTGTTGCTGTATATTTCAGAAAATAAAGGCAAAGCTTTTCAGTTATAATTTTTTATAATTTAGATTATTATTCTGTTATTTTTATTTATTGATCTGAAGGGAGACGCTTCCTCCAGCAACGTGCTGTATGATAAAAAACTGATATGAATGCAACAGCTTACTTTTAAACTCAAATGAGGAAATGGGTACGGGTCAGGCAGCTGCAAACAGATAAAGCTTTAGGATAAAGGTGCTGACCTGATCTCAGGTCTCTAATCTCAGGAGGGTAAGAGACAAAACTTTTTCTCAAAACAGCATCTTTAAATAAACTTCCTGCCATCAAGCCTTCCAGTTTGTGTCTAAGCTTGTGTATCCATCAGCGCTCTGCTGCAAAGAAAAGAATTGTTGAGGCGTTGACTCGGCCTCCAAATTTTGAGCATCTGTGGGATGTGCTGGACAACTGAGTCCAAATCCATGGAGGCTCCACCTCACAGCTTACAGGACTGTAAGGATCTGTAGCGGGTGCAGATACCGCAGCACACCTTCAGGGGTCTGATGGAGTCCATGCCTCACTGGGTCAGGGCTGTCTGGGCCCCAAAAGGAGGAACAACACAATATTCAGCAGGTGGTTGTAGTGCTTCACCTGGTCTGTGTATGTGTGTAAAAATGTTTTTAAGTGTGGAATTAGAAAACCCTTTACAACAGCACCACCCAGTGGAAAGGAAATGTAATCGTCTTTATTTATTTATTTATTTTTTTGTCGGAATCTCATTTGCGTGACGTAGGCAGCTCAGGTGATTCGGCGTGACGTCAGGTACAGCAGGTGGCCTGGCAGAAATTATTTTCCTTTTACTTCCTCATGTACTGCACGTACTGTGTACATATGAGCAGGATTCTCAGGAGCAAACAGGTATGAGTTACTCATTAACTATAAGGATCCCAAACTTTATCTTTAAACTTTATCACAGTTGCTTTAAATTTATTACAGTTACTTTAAACTTTAACACAGTTGCTTTAAACCTTTTTTAAAAGGCCATGAGGAGTCAGCCTCTGCTGTAGGGTAAGTGGCAGAAGCTTTTGTCTCGTTTTTTTTTTTTCATCTCATTACGGCATGTTTTAATGAACTCACTGTTAACAGACTCACAAAAAGTGAAAAAAGTGTGTTTATAATCTTGGACTGATTTCCTGCTGAGCAGCCTGAGTGCAAGGAGGCCTGCATGGTGCCAGTTAAACTATAAACGCCCTTAAATAAGTTACTGATAATGGTAACAAGATTTTTGTCACATTTTGAATAGTATAATTAAGTTTTTTAAAAGGAGCCGAGGTTACTGTAAAAAAAACAAAACAACTTTTACTTTCACTTTTAACTGTGACGCAGTTTTTTATTGTTTTACACTGAAGGCAACAATTACACACATACAGATACCTCGGAAACAAAATGTGCATGTTGACCGTTTACCTGTGTAACTTAGCCCAGAATAATGGCCTGTTTAAGGTGCAGACGGCATTAACCGATCATTGTAAAGTTTATAATTGACCACAGCAGACTGCAGCTAATTATGAACACATGAAATCATAACATTTAAGATGGGAAATAAAGACAGTGAAGGACACACTGGCTTCATATAGATGAACTTGCACAAGCTGCACTGTTTAAACATGGTTTCAGATAACTGAAGTGCCATCAGCTTTATTGAATAGCATCGTGTGTGAATTAAAGCCCCTTTGACACAATGGATCAGTGCTCCAATCAGGGATGTTCAAATATAACATGATGGTGACTTTTTTTTTTGGTCTTTTTGGTCTGTGACTAAATGACTTTTTCCTACTCTCGTCTTCAATAATCTGCTTCCAGCGTCTTAAAGGTTTTGGTTTCCACTGGATTTTAAAGTTGATGTGTTGTGTTTGTGTTAAGGTGCCAGCTCAGTCATGGATGTGTGCGAGGACAGAGCCCTGTATGGGGAAGATGACAGACAAACCAAAGCTCAGAGGTGAGAACTGAGTCTCAGTTTGTGTGTTTCTGTGTGTCAGAGTTTAAGGTTAACAAACTCTGTTCGTGTTGAAGCTCTGAGAAACAGGAAAGACCAGATTCCATGAGGAGTGACGCATCAATGCTGCTTCCTTTTCATTTTAAAGGACATTCTTGTGAAACACAGTAAGTCAGCATCATTTAGTAACAACATTTAATTGTTAGATATCCCACCGTCCAGCTCTTATTTCCCACTTTGAAGTCAGCTTGGCAACATATCATCTAATCCAACTCTCTAAATATACCACAGTGAGAAATAAAGAGCTTTATTCATGAGGTAAATACAGGCTTTCTTTAACAATATGTGAAGCACTAAACACTAGTCCCTGCCAATACTCAGTGGAGGAACATCTGCCACCGAAGCCTTAATTTCATGATGCAAAATCCTATTTAAATCCCGGCTAAGGTGAAAATGTTGTTTGGACATAAGCTGCAATTTCTGCAAGACTTCGAGACTCAAATATTTTTGTGTTTCTTGTTTGTGTTGAAGCTCTGACAAACAAGACAGACCAGACTTTGTGTCCAGCTGCGTGTCCATGAGGAGTGATAGGTCAATGGTGCATCCTTTTCATTTTAAAGGAGATTCTTCTGAAACAGAGTAAGTCTTCATCATTTAATAACATTTAAGAGATCATTTATGTTCATATTTCACACTATTGGTAACACAATCAGAACAATCATATTGCACATTTGGCTGCATTAACAGACATTAAGAGCAGGAGTGCTATAATATTTTTAGGATAAATTTACACATAAATCTCTTTGTTGATGTAGCATTAAACACTGGTTTGTGTTTTATTAGCAGTCATCATTATATTGCAAAAAACACTTGGTGTAGATGCCTGTTATGGACTCATAATGACATTTTTATTTTCTCTTCAGAGTTCAGGAGAGTTTTCAGGTCCCCAGTGATCAGACTTCTCTGGACTCGATTTTTATGGTGCGTATACGTGCAAAACTAGCCACTAATTAAAATATTAACTAAATACTTAAATGCTGTGTCACAGAGTGCTGCACTGTTTGACACATGGCATCATCTCAGCACACACACCGTCTACAAAGAGCCAGAAGTAGATTTGGGCTCAGCAGTGTTTGTGTCAAAGTGTTTCCTGCTGCCTGGTGTCTTCACCAGACTTCATACTCTGTGCTTTAATCATTTGATCTGTGTACATGGTGAACTTTATGCAAAGTGATGTGATGCACGTTTTTCTGTTTCAGCTGATTAAGGAGAACATTTTCAGTGCTGTGCAGACTGAGCTGAAGAAGTTCCAGCATGTTCTGAGTCTAGATCAGGAGTCCTTCAAGAGCCAAAGGCGGGATGAGGAGGTGCACAGTGAGGAGAACGAGCAGAAGATGAGCTTCAGAGAGGCGCTCCTGAAGCTCACCCTGCACTACATGAGGACAATAGAACAGGAAGATCTGGCGAACCTTCTGCAGAGCAGTAAGAGGATTTTAACAGCTTTTAAATGCCGAGATTTACTAATTTATTGAAAAAATGTTCTTTAGCAGTAAGTTGACTAAAATATGATATAATTGGGTTTTTGTGCTCAACTGTATTAATGTCATTTGTGTTCAGGATCTTATTCTGGAATCTGCCAACATAAAGTCAAATCTAATCTAAAGAAAAGGTTCCAGTGTGTGTTTGAGGGCATCGCTAAAGCAGGAAACCAAACCCTCCTGAATCAGATCTACACAGAGCTCCACATCACAGAGGGAGGGGCTGGAGGGGTCAATGAAGAACATGAGGTCATGCAGATTGAATCAGCATCCAGGAAACCAGCAGATCTCCACAAATCCATCAAGGGTGAAAACATCTTCAAATCCTCATCCAGCAGTGATCAACCAATCAGAACAGTGCTGACTAATGGAGTGGCTGGCATTGGGAAAACAGTCTTAACTCAGAAGTTTAGTCTGGACTGGGCTGAAGACAAAGCCAACCGGGACATCGAGTTCATATTTCCATTCACTTTCAGAGAGCTCAATGTGGTGAAAGACAGGAAGTTCAGCTTGGTGGGACTTGTTCATCACTTCTTTGCTGAAACCAAAGAAGCAGGAATCTGCAGATTTGAGGAATTCCAGGTTGTGTTCATCTTTGATGGTCTGGATGAGTGTCGACTTCCTCTGGACTTCCATAAGACCGAGATCCTGACTGATGTTACAGAGTCCACCTCAGTGGATGTGCTCCTGATAAACCTCATCAGGGGGAAACTGCTTCCCTCTGCTCGCCTCTGGATAACCACACGACCTGCAGCAGCCAATCAGATCCCAGATGGGTGTGTTGACATGGTGACGGAGGTCAGAGGGTTCACTGACCCACAGAAGGAGGAGTACTTCAGGAAGAGGTTCAGAGATGAGGAGCAGGCCAGCAGGATCATCTCCCACATCAAGACATCTCGAAGCATCCGCATCATGTGCCACATCCCAGTCTTCTGCTGGATCACTGCTACAGTTCTGGAGGATGGGCTGAAGACCAGAGAGGGAGGAGAGCTGCCCAAGACCCTCACTGAGATGTACATCCAGTTCCTGGTGGTGCAGACCAAAGTCAAGAATATCAAATACGATGGAGGAGCTGAGACAGATCAACACATGAGTCCAAAGAGCAGGAAAATGATTGAGTCTCTGGGAAAACTGGCTTTTGAGCAGCTGCAGAAAGGAAACCTGATCTTCTATGAATCCGACCTGACAGACTGTGACATCGATGTCAAAACAGCCTCAGTCTACTCAGGAGTAGTTACACAGATCTTTAAAGAGGAGCGTGGTGTGTACCTAAACAAGGTGTTCTGCTTCGTCCATCTCAGTGTTCAGGAGTTTCTGGCTGCTCTTCATGTTCATTTGACCTTCATCGACTCTGGAGTCAATCTGCTGGAAGAACAACAAACACCCTCACAGTGTTTTGGAGGACTTAAAAAGAAACATAACCTGGAACATCTTCACCAGTGTGCTGTGGACAAATCCTTAGAGAGTCCAAATGGACACCTGGATATGTTTCTACGCTTTCTCCTGGGACTTTCAATTCAAACCAGTCCTTTATTGTACCAAACTAATGACAAGAGAAACAGACCAGAGAGCAATAAAAAAACTGTAAAGTACATTAAGACAAAGATCAATGTGGATTTTTACAGAGAGAGAAACACAAATTTGTTCCACTGTCTAAATGAGCTGAACGATCATTCTCTAATAGAGGAGATCCAACAGTACCAGACTTCAGAAGGACTCACAAGAAAGAATCTGTCCCCTGCTCAGTGGTCGGCTCTGGCCTTTATGTTACTGTCATCAGAAAAAGATCTGGATGTGTTTGACCTGAAGATGTTTTCTGATTCTGAAGAGGTGTTCCTGAGGATGCTACCAGCTGTCAAAGTCTCCAAAAAAGCTCTGT
>VUQK01042239.1:0-10027 GCA_015106715.1 Bujurquina vittata
GAGCAAAGAGCTGACCGGTGAGACAAATGAGTGAGAGAAAAGGTAAAGCACAAAAAGTGTGTGCAGTTTGTCACACAGTGTGTCTGCTAGCTAAAAGAGCAGCTGCTGTATTTCCAGGGAGAGCAAAGACTGAGCGATAACTTCACTCAGATGGAAGAAAGAGGAAGAAGAGAGCAGCAGCAGATCAGCTGATCACAGCAACACCATTTACTGGAGGCTCAGTCAGTGTTACGCAAAAACACCTGTTACAAACGTCCTTCAAAGAGCTACTTTTTCTTTCTTACTTTGAGTAGATTTCAGAGCCTGTACTTCTTTACTTTTACTTGAGTAAAGAAGTTGAACCAGTACTTCGACTTTTACCAGAGTAGTTTTTAACACAAGTATTTTTACTTCTACTTAAGTACAGAATGTCAGTACTTTTGCCAGCTCTGGAGGTGTGATCAGGTGTGCTTTCTTTACCTGTCTTGTCTCTCAGTGTCTTCCTGCTGGTCCTGTCATCCTGCTATCTCGCCTTCAGAGTTTGCCGTCTGGAGCAGCAGCTGAGCTTCCTGAGCAGCCAGCCAACGCTGAGAGAGAGGTATGTACCTGGAGTGGCACTTCACACCTGGCTGCAGCTGTGTGCAGGTGTGCTTGGACACACTGTTTTTCCAGACACAGTCAGGAGTTGTTTTTTTGTCTGTCGCTGTTCATCCACCCTTGCTAGCGTGGCTACAAATATATATACCTGTCCTTTGAGGCAGGCCAGTTTCTTTATTCTATATTTGTAACGGTCTGGGACCAAACTCCACCCTCCGAGATGACCACGCTCGCCCCCACAGGGCAGAGAATACCTTTGTGCCAAGTTTAGATAAATCTAATCATAGACCCTCAAATTAGAACAAACCCCACCCTAACCCATGCTATCCCCACCCTAACCACACCCTACCCCAGGGCTATTCCGTTTGCGGCCTGCGGACCAGATGTGAGAGTTTTAAAAATTCCCACCCTTCTTGTACTTGAACACAAACGCCAGCCCAGAATACTCTCTCCAAGTACGACAACTGCGAAAAGATGTCAGTGACAGTTCAGAAACGTAAAATTGACACTGAAAATCGCTGTTTTAACCCTGCCTGGACTGATAAATACGTATTTATATGATCCCAAAGACTGCTATTGTTCAGAACAAAACATGTCACTTCTCACACTGATGTCATTAAGTCAGCATTACTTTGAATATGCAGAAGAAGCTTTAATTTGACAGTTATTAAATGTTCACTTGGTGCAATTTCTTTTGTTGAAATATTTAAAGCGCTGCCTCAGTTGGCCTTTCTAGTTCAACAAATGCACTTTTGCAAATGCATCTTAGAAGACTTTACTGTTGCAATAAGTTGTGCCACATTATTTTTCTATTAGATAGATTGATACTTTATTGATCCCGCAAGGGAAATCATCGTGTAACAGCAACAGGAAAATACAATCTACAGTAGCTAAATATAACATCAAGTGAGTGCCAACGATGAGTACTAAACTATACATATCCATATCGAAATGAAATGAAATATAAAAACGTAGGTAACGAGGAGTTATATATTTAAGGCTGACATTGTACAAGAGGGTAGTGCAAACCACATTGATAAATAACATAATGTGTATTATATACACTATAACTAAATAAGAGTATGTACAGAAAGAATCCAGAAGACAGCAGCAGGAGGATATAATACAAAAGTTTGTGTGTAGGATCTTACGTCCTGACAGGTGTGTTCACCTGTCACAGAAAGAAGAGTTATTCTACAGTTTTATGGAGAACGGTAGGAATGATTTCCTGAAGCGTTCTTAATGGCAGCGAGGTTGAATCAGTCTGAGGGAGAAGGAGCTCTGCTGCCTCAGCAGTGTGGAGTGGATCGGAGTGGCTGAGATGGTTGTCCATAATGGAGAGCAGTTTGTTCAGTGACCTCTGACCCTCACTGACTCAAACAAACAAATTCTGGCCCATGATGGTTCCAGCTTTGCGAATCAGGTTGTTGATCAACATATATGTGGTGAATAGATGCCTTGTTAAAAATATTCTGGTCAAGGTTTGGGCCAAATGTTAAAAATTGCAATGCACTTGAATTATTTTGCTCATCAATAAATGATGCAGTATAAAGCGTTTATTGTGAATTCCTTTATTTTTATGATTTTGTTCAGGTAGTACCATATTTAGAGTTAAGTCTCAAGAAATTATATAAGTAGGGGTTTTCGGCCCAGTGGCATCTCAAAATTTTCAAATCTGGCCCAGAAGAAAAAGTAATTGAATAGGCCTGACCTACCCTAACCCTTCTACTGCACGGCACTGAACAGGAGTGGCCCCCAGTCTCATTCTGTATAATGACAAATAAAGGAATTCTATTCTTATCACAAAACATTTGAATGATTTCTTCTTGGAAGCCGTCAATCATGTACTCACAGAAATGTGCATGCTGCTTTTCCAGGTGTGGAGAGGTGCCCTGCTGGCTGGCCAATCAGAAGACAGGAACCTGATCGCTCATGAGCACGAAGAGAATGTTTGCCTTTTATAGAATTAGCTGGTGTTAAGAGGAGACGGCTCTCGGGGGGAGGAAGGAGCTGTCAGCAGCTAAACTCTGACCCCCGGGACCTGGTTACCATAGAGATGTCACAATAGTCAACACTAACCTTTGACCTTTGAGACAGAAATGTTGCAGTGTGCATTGCTGGTTCAAAGAAAGCTCAGGGGTCCTAAGGACAGAAAATATGTTGTAAGATACAAAAGTGTGCAGACATATTTGGTTCTTTAGACGTTCGTGCCTGTTTTCCACCTCAGCGTCAGGGAGGTGTCCCCACATCCGGCTCTCCATCAGCTGCGAGAAGATCCAAACATCATGAAGGAACTCGGGCACAGCGAGCACCCCTCATGCTGTAGGAACATAAACTGTATGTAGAAGATGGACACAGCCACCATAACGTAACCCACTTGTTTGTGGACAGACGTTTTGACCATCTCCATCCTGGTGCTTTAAAGGCAGATGTGGGTCCACCCGAAATCCTTCCCTGCTGTTTGTCCGGTTCTGACCCGAAACCAGTGACTGACGCCATAAACTCATCAGGAATGTGTTTACTGAGGCCATAGAACAAGTCAGACTGCCCCCTCCTGGCCACTGGAAAGAATACAGGTGAAAAGTCTGCATTGGTTTCACTTGTCTGCGTCTACGGGCTCATCAGGAAACCATTTTTGAGCGCGTCAGCCTGATCTTCTCTGTCCTTCTGATAGGCTGCACAAACCTGCCGACATCAGCGTAGCGATTTTTTCATCAGCTGACCGATGGCGGTCCCACAGAGGTGGTTCCTGGGGTTGAAAATGGTGCTGTCTGTTTGTGGGTCTTACTCGCCATAGGTTAAATCAGCACCGGAGGAAGGGCTTTTCTCCCCACCGAGACCCTTAAATGCTTTTGGGGGTGTTTGGTCAAAAGCAGCTATTTTCACGATGACGCTGAGACTGAAAATATCTAACATGAATTCTTTGACCTCGTAACATCTGCCAGTGCTGTTTAAGCCACACGCTGAACGAGCACAGAAGATGTTTCCTTTCAGATTGAGAGGAAACATGCTGTCTGAAGGCAACAATGCTTCTGAATTTACGCCTTAAAGTTCTTCTGTTATTGGATTACAGGGTTATTTGTGGCTTTAATGTTTTAACTTCTAAAACTTCCGTAGAGTGGTGGGAATGCTTTTCCGTGTGTCTGATGCTCATAATCATGGACAGGATCTGAAGGCGCAGTCGGGATGAGGAGGAACACTGCAGCTCAGCTGGCCATGCGGTCATGGTTTGGGGGTGGCGACAGATGCAAGTAGCTGGAGGACCATCCCGCTTCTGATTCAGGGAAGAAATGCTGGACTAGGGGTCGTCGTCCTCAGCCTCTTCGTGCAAACTCTGAGCTTTCAACCTGAAACCAAGATGACGGCATGCCTGAAAACCTCCTCTTGTATTCCACAAAGACCTCAGTTTCCAAATCCTGTGAAATCACACTGAATCCCACCTGGTTTAAGTAAAGTTATCTTTATTAAAGGAGCAGCCAGCTCATCTTCACCAGACTGGATTCATGACTGCGTTTCTCGGCTGGCTGGGAAGATTTCCAGATTCCCGTAGAAGGAAGTGAAACTTTTCCAGAGGATAAACACATCTGGAATTCTCTGCTTTGATCTCAGCTGACCCTCAGATAGGCATATACAGTAGATCCAGAGAAGCCCTCCAAACACCTGCTGTGAATGAAGCAGATAAACATGTTAGTCACCCTCAGTGTTGCTCAGGATTAATAAGCTCACCTCGCTGCAGCATTTTATGGCTCTTTCTCCTCACATCTACACAAATGGTGTGTAAACATTGGAGAAGAGCACGGTGCTCCCCTCACTGCTCACCTCTGCATTCATAACATTTCATAACTGATTTTAAGGTTTCTCAGACAATAAAGAGCAGCAGAATAATGATGGTTAATAAACAGGCTCAGCCGCTGCCTTACGTTCAAGCCGTAGCATCAAGATTTGAATGTTTTTATACAGAAAATCTCACTTTTCTCAACCTGAATCCATTGTTCATATTTCCCTCTGATTGATATTTTATCTGATTGGTTGTTTGTATTAAGTGTGATTAATATGCACAAAGATGATCTTAATAAGCTGGAATGCATAATTAAAGCTGTTATTTTTACTCTGCCGTGCATCATTCATTACATCATTTCTCCTTTGACATGACTCTGAAAATAAACGCAGTAACATTGTAACATTTTATAATCCTCTTATTTGTTTGTGAAAGTCTTAATTTGTAGTTAAATGATGGACCGAAGCAGAACGTTTCCCTCTGAGGCGTCCAAACTGTGAACGTGCCGCTCGTTTCAGGGAAAATGATGTTCAAATACACCGATGACAATGCTATAAAAGCAAAAATTCTGCAGGTTAGACTTCAGAAATGTTAGAGAACAACAAACCAGCAATTTTGTTGTCAAACTCCACAACCTGAAAAAGATCTAAAAGTAACGTTTTATAAATTATTGAGCATTAAGTTAGATACGCATTCATGTTCTTCCAAAACCTTTGACCTTTGTTATTTCAGTGTTTCATTTTAACTGCTAATAATTAATAATTACTTTCATAATTATTTATTTATATTGGCACACTGATGGATTACATTGGTAAATAATAAGAAACGATGCTTCTAAATATGAATATGGCCAAACCTTCAGAACATTAAAATTCAGTATTTAATATGTGTTTTCAATGATGAACTTTGACCTTCAGATTCATCCGCAGCTTCATCAGTTCACATGTTATCTGACAGAATAAACTAAAAGGACGTGTTGGAGCCCATGTACAGTAAGTGCTCCTCAGCCTGCAGGATTACATCATAAACAGGACAGTAAAGATGGCGGCTAGCAGTTCACTGAATCAAAGTATTTACTAAATGTATTATTTAACCATGAGGAGGAGGTAAACCAAGGACTGGGATGTCTACAGGTAATACTGCATGCACTGCCATACTGCACTCTTTTTTTGTTATTTACCTTTTTATTAGGAACCAGAGGTGTTTGTGGTGCATCAACTCCACATTCCATTTTTGGTTCTTTGTACAGTAAATGTGGAATCTGAACCTAATGAGGAAGTTCATAAACTTCCATGACCTCGAGCTGTTTACCAACCACGGAGCGAAATGTCCCGAATGCCTCGGCTCCTTTCAAATCCGATTGCAATGATGAGTCGCTGACTCGTTCTCTTCCTGTCTTTAAAGGAACGCTAGTATCCCAGAAATTACATGAACCACATTCAGGAACCATCTTCATACATGCTGTCGGTAACACAGATCCCTTCCAGTGAGACTCCGGCCCTTGAGTTTGTTACCTGGAATATTTTTCCATGACTGTCTTTACCGTAAGCCAGTACTGCTGGATTAGGGGGCACATCCACCATAAAACCTCCAACATCCAAATTATCTATTCAAAGATGTGCTTTACAAGTGACCTGAAAAACCTCGTCCAGTTCTTCCATCCAGACCTCCTCAGAGACGGAGACAATGACTTTCTCACTGCTGTTTCACTTTCCCAGGTTTCCTGTAGTAATGTGAAGTTCTCCTGCTTTTCCCATTCTTCCTTCAAGTATGCTGTGTTTTCGGCCCCTTCATTATAGTCAGAAATCATCACTGTGGAAGGATAGTAAATGAAAATAAAAACTGAAACTGACAGACACCCTGCAATCCTCACATGAACCACTGTGAATCCAATATGGCCACCGAGTCAGCAGCCTCCACCTGAACAACGAGGAGTCAGTCACAGAGTGAAAAGCTGTGTGAGTTAAACCAGGTTTAAATAAATTCAGAGTTAGAATAGAATAGACAGAATAGAATGCCTTTATTGTCATTATACAGGATGTACAATGAGATTGGAGAGTTTGTTAACCCTGAGATGAAGGAAGGTTTTCTGTTCCAAAGACGACTAAAACTGAGTTACCGAGGACACTGAACCTGAAGGGTGTACTGTGAAGCAAGTTTCATTTAGCCTGGTTTAACTTAGCCAGGCTTTCTTTGAGCCTGTCAGAGACTCTGGGCATCATAATTGTGGTTATCAGCTCTCTTGGTTTACCTCCACTTTCTGCTTCAGGCTCACATTAATGCGAGCATGTGACACATCGCTTGACTCCCTCTCACAAACAGCCGCCGTTGGGCTGCTCGATCGTCTCCGGTCAGCGGCAAGAGGGCCACAGGCAGTTGTTTTACATGTTCTTTCATAGACATGTGCAGAAGGAAGCTGCAGATGTCAACACGAGTGCATTAAAAAGGCTTCATTCACTGTTACCTGTTTTACTGCCAAAATGTTCAGGCCAGAAACAAAAAACTTTCTTTGGAAATGAAAATATATTTAGGTCATTCTACAGTTAGATTCAAAAATTTTACAAAATTTAAGAAATTATTTCTTAAGAATTTAAGAAAAATAACTTTAAAAAATGAGATTTGTCCGGCTCAGACATCAAAGGGACACATATTAAGAGAGATTTTATTTTTTGTGTGCTGTGCTCGGTTTAATAAATTCTTTACCATCAAGTTAAAGACAGTCACACTCATACTAAATTCAGTTTCAGATAAGAATTATATTAAAGCAGTTTTTGAAGGCTACCTTTCCCAATTTTCCAATAATCACAAGAAAAGCATTTAATTATTTTATTAAAAACATATGCTAACATTAAAATTAGAATACCAGAGTTGAATGGCTGTATTGCTGTTAATTGTAGATTATGACATAAATGTGATAAATACACAGATCCAGAGAAAATATAATGGTTATAGAGTTGCACATGTCTTGGGACACAATTTACATTGCATGATTCATTCATCCAATTAACTAAAAGAGGCATCAAAATGGTTTGTAACTTATTTTAACTTCCATATTTGACATGCAATTTGATCATCAAGAAGTTGGGACATAAGGAAAATGCTAATGTAATGTTTCTTTTTCATATTTATTATGTATTTTTATTAAAACCTCTTTATTTAATGTCCATATTTATTAATCTGTAGTTTTGATTTTTTTTTGTTTAAAATGTATTTATGTTTGTATTTATTTTTAATATTGTCACTAATGACATTCCATAGAGGCCTTGACGGATTCCCGCAGGGTGGGACAGGAGCTCGGCAGTTGAGCTCGTGACGTAGGACTCGGTGGAGCTCGGTATACTTCGGACTGAGACCGAGGCGGGAATCTTGTTGTTTTAGACGCTAGCAGGCTAACTTTATTCAGGTCAGTTTTTTTATCTAAGTAATGACGTTTATTCATTTATAAATTAAAAATAGAAGCCGTTTGATTTTTATGATTTAGTTAAAACCGAGCTGTGTCTACTTGTTCACTTTAAAGCGAACAGGCGTTATTAACAAATCTTTTAATAGCTCAAGCTATTATTAGCATTGTTGGCTGTACTCTTGTTCTATATAATGTATCTTTGTTAGCAGAAAAAGTTGGAAGGATGGCAGCATTCAGAAAACAGATGAAGAAAAAACACCCGGAGGAAAAGGCAGATAAAAATGGTTTCGATTTTATTCCTGAGGATGAGAAGAAGGAGCTGAGCGGCTCCGAGGATGAAGTCAGAGAAGGTGAGCCAGGTGTGGGGTCACCTGGATGACTTCAGGAGCTGATTTTAAGGTGCTACATTTATAATTTGATGACTGTTTTTAGATGAAACTCCAACAGTGGACAAACTGGCAAAGAAGAGGCCAGCTGACTTTGAGGAGGAGGAGGAGGCGGCACCCTGTGCTGTGGGGTATTTATTCTTTCATAATTTATGGTTTTGTCTTTAAATTTGGCACAAAATAGAAAAATAATTCCTATAGTTTACTGTATAATAAGATGATCCTTTTAAATATAATGTTTTGTGTGGTCACCAGTTTAAATCCTGAAGGTATTAATCTCACTATCTTCACATTTGAACTGACTGATTTTTCTGTGGCAGCTCCAGTTTAATTAAACCTTTATTTCATCCTGATTATTGTGCATTTTAGAATGGTGAGTCTCAGTATTTTTGACTCTTTTCACATCCAGAAATGAGGTGCAGTCCATGTTGGAGAAGTTTGGAGGTAAGGAGCTGCTTTTATTGAACTTGCTGGAAAAATCATTAAGTGTGTCGCTGTGTTTGGTCCGTGTTACACCAATTGTGCTTTGTAAGTACAACACAACACGTTTTAGCTTTTTGGTGCAAGAAGTTGTTCTCAGAAAAGCATCGGTGTGTCCTGGTGTTTTATCAACACGTTATTAAGTGACAATGATCCAGCCCTCTGTGTCCTCTCTGCTTCCAGCTGATATCGGCAAGGTGATGCAGGCCAAGAAGAAACGTCTGGAGTGTCTGACGAAGAACTACATGAAGGGAAGCCAACACAAGCTGGAGCAGCTGTGGAACAACTACCAAAGCCAGAGGTTTCTGCTTTTTCCTCCACCTTGGGAAAACTAACAGAAAGAGTTAAAATTCAGTCTTTGAGATGAGAAAAATTTCCATTCCCTTTGAAATGGGCTCCAGAATCATAACACAACTTCCTGTGAATCACTACAAACTCTAAAATTAAACTTGAGGAAATGTCTTTATCATTTAGTTAGCTGAGTAACCACCAACAAGAAGCTTTAGCCTCATTTACTTTCTCTTTGGGTCGTCATTTTACATTCAAACAAAACATTCATAGAAGCACGAGTGTTGGCAGCTCTGATAGCAGTGAAACCACCAGGCAAGCATGTACCATGTCTGAGATGGTCCTGCAGAGCTGATCCTGAGCCTGTGTGAAAAACAACAGTGACTTACAACACAAAAGGCTTCCCACAAATGCATGTTAAATTCAGCTTTCAATATCAGATGTTAAAAAGGTGAATTGATATCTTGATTATCTGAAATGATTTCAGCTTCTTTGTGTGCTTGCAGGCAGAAGATAACCCAGCAGTACTCCCTGCAGGTGTCCTCGGCGCTGCAGCAGTGGGAGACCGAAGCCCAGCGAGCTGAGGAGCAGGAGGAGAAACTCAACGTCAGTCCACGCCTCCTTTCCCATCAGATACCCATGTTGCACTCTCACTGTATGAAAACACCAAACACAGAGGAGATGGATAGCTCTGAAGCCAGCGTCCTGCACACTGACATGTATTCAGGAGGTTAACCTGCTTGACTTTGTGACGGTGATGAGGAATCATCACTGATGGAGTCTCTTCCTTTCTCTGTCTGCAGAACCTGTTCCGGCAGCAGCAGAAAATCCTGCAGCAGGCCCGAGTCGTGCGGAACCAGAAGCTGAAGACCGTCAAAGCTCTGTACGAGCAGTTTGTCAAGGTGAAGCATTTCAAAACTAGCTCATCATGTACCTCCAGTTTAGTCTGAAGACATCATGGCTTTTCCCTGTCCTGCATATGAGAGAGCTCAGAAATAATAAGAAGGTTCAGGCTTCCCAGTAAGCTTGGTGGCCTTCCTCTGTAGGTGTGAATGGTCATCTGTGTCTGTGCGGTAACTAAATGAAATGCTTCAAAAACAAGCCCATACTGCACAG